>JADGMU010000620.1:0-15561 GCA_016920895.1 Vaccinium myrtillus | reverse complement strand
AAAAAGAAATAAAGAGAGAGAGAGAGAGAGAGAGAGAGTTTGAACATTTAACATATCAACAAAAATTAGTACTATGAACACTCCACTCCACTCCAAACTCGTGCTAAAAACTCAACTCGGCCGACCACAAGAAAAGATATTTTAAGTAAAGCAATTTGCCGAATTGTTTTAAGAAATTTCAGCGCCTCTAAGTGCTCATGTGAAACCAAATTAATTTTCGAGCAGTGGACATAATTTGCGATAGAAGGAAGATAAACAAAATCGTAATCATCAATACCAAGAAAATCAATATGTTCCACTACCGTCGACTTTGACTCTTCTACCAAAACCTCCTCCGCCAAGTTTGGTTTCTCAACTAAGTCCTCCTCAACAAAGTCTTGGTCCCAAAAAATAAGAGACTCACTGTCAAACCCATACGTCCTATCTTGCTCGTCCATTAAGGACTGCAAATAATCAATCTCAACGTCCCACGCCTCAGCAGTGGGAGATTGTTCTGTTGGACCATCACACGGAGGGCAGTGAGCTCCTCGTTCTCTAGACTCATAGGAGCGCAAAAGGAAAACGTAGGCAGCGCGGATCAATAGTGGGAGATACATGAGAGGGGATTCGACCTTTACATTAGACTCAAGGGGGAAACATTGGGCAGTTAGCTCCGTTTCGCTCCCAACTCAAAAGGTTCCACCAAACCATCATCAACCCCACCCTCAATGACAAGTGGGGCAACTTCCTTTTCTTTAACATATAAATCATGGTCCCACCATTCTGAACTTTCGGCCAACTCATCAAAGTACTCCAAATTGTTAGTAGCGGTTGTATCTAAAAATACACCATCAAACATATCATTTAGAAGCTTACGCGTTGTAGAATGTAAACCGTTATAGAAAATGGTAACAAGGTGCATCGTTTCACAATTATGATCCCGCCAATTGAGTAAAGTGTGTTCTCTAAACCTCCACCAACAACATGCAAAAGACTCATTATCGAATTGATAAAAAATTTCAAGTTCTTGTAGAAGATTATGAGTTGCATATATGGGAGAAAACTTCCTGTAGAACTCTTCTTCCACATCTTGCCATGTAAATATTGAGCCGAGATTCAAAGAATAAAACCAACTCAAAGCATAGTCTTGCAAAGATGATGGGAAAAACTTAAGCAGACGCACCTTATCATTCGTGAAAAGCTCCTCAAGTTCTGTAATATGCCAATATGGATTCTCGGAACCTAAGCCATGGAACTGGGGTAATTGGGGAGAGTCCCACATATCACGCCCAAAAAGGTGATCGCGCATCGTTATCGGCTTTATCATGACTGTATCCCCTTGCTTGATTTTTTTTTTTTTTGAAACTAAAAACTAAAAACTTAAGACTACAAAGAAAAAGAAAAAGAAAAAAACAAAATCGTAAACAAAAGACATTTTTTTTTCTTTTTTTTTTATTGACTCAGATAAAAACACAAGGATACTAACCCGACCCGACTTCTTTGAACACACGTTGCCGTCCCCGGCAACGGCGCCAAAAATGCTTGTCCGACCGGGTGACTAAAAATAAGACGCGTCCCAAGCGTAGGACTCTCGACCGGTGTAGCATAATATCCGGGAAGTACCGGAGTCGAATCCACAGAGACGGACGAACGTGTGCAGGACTCAAAGATGACGGGTTCACAGTTTACCTTGGCTCTTAGGTAGCCACCCCTTGTTTAATGAGATTAATTTTACTAACTACGTTACCAGACTAAATAACTAAAAACGGATTTAAAAAGGAGAGTACATTCGTGGGAACCCAGCGTCCGCAACTAGCCTAACCAATGTTTACTCGGGCCACAATTATTCATTTTATTGATTTTAGAATAAGAAAAAGAATCTCTAACAAATGCGCACCACCTGTCACCAGATTCTGTGCACATTCGAATCCGGCGATGCCTGGGTTTTGTTTGTTAGAAGAGTTTTCGTCTTCCAAAATTGCTCAAAAACTGAATTAATTCGATCCCGAGGTAGAACATTAATCAAACTAGCCACGGAGCGCCTTCGCCCCGCGGCCGCACTCTACGAAATTACTCACTCATGCTTTCAACGGACGCAATAAACATATATTTAGAATTAAACATAAAATATGAAGGAAGAACAAGAATTTAAAGCTGGAAAACCCAAGAACTTGGATTAAAACTTGAATCTTGCAAATTAATCCCGAGCGCAAATACCAAAGTTAAGAAAATAAAACCTAAGTTATGAATGTGGAACCTAATCTCGAGTTATAAAGGGGTATTTATACCAATCCCTTTAATTTACAATTAAAATCCTAAAACAAATCGGAATTTCCTCGCACGAATACCCAAAACGCCATCGTTTCAAGGCCAAGATAAGCCCTCGGTAGGGCTACACCACTTTTGGTGTAGCCCTACCTAACCCATTACGGCCACCAGATAAGCTCGCGGTAGCGCTACACCAAAAGTGGTGTAGCGCTACCTAACCCCTTAACTCTCAATTTTGACCGTTGACCTCTCTCAAGTGACCGTCGACCTCCAAGCCATTCGGTAGCGCTACACCTATTTCGGTGTAGCGCTCGTAGACCTTCTGTTCACTTCTTGAGCCCCGTTTTGTCACTTTTGAGCGCTCCATCAAAATCTTTGTAGCGCTCCCGACGTCATTTCTTCGTTTCCTTGAATAATTCCCTTGAACACTTAGTCTCCACGGCCTCTCATGCTTCCTAGCTCCATCTCGGCCTTCAAGTCTCTGCAATCCAATCTTGGAGCTAAAACAGCCTTATTTTCCTGAAAATTAACAAAAACACAAAAACATACCAAAGCAACGCATCAAGTGGAAAATAGGGAATAAATTAGATAACAACGTGTTAAAACTACCCTATTGAGGCACTTATATCTACGATATTGCGTGCCAATCACTATTGTAATTGGCAGTCTGTCTCATTGCCATCTGAACCTTCTTCAAGCTGTTTCAAATTTCAATGTCAAAGGCTGTGTTTGGTTAGATAGTTTAGTTTAGTTTTGATGATATCAGCAGGCGTAATGAGTGGAGGGAGATAGAGAGAGAAATGAGGGAAATGATGATGTCATCAAAACTAAAACTAAAACTAAACAGGGAAACGAACAAGACCAAAGCAATCCAAATGAGGTTATCAAAATTGCTTAAAAAGCAGAGTAATAGACAGAACTTAGAAGAAAGCTCCATTGTTATTTTGATCATCCATTTAAAGAGTGAGTAAACACTTCTCACCTTGACAATTAGAGCTATTCATTTTGTAAGGCTTATTTTTTTAACTAGTAGTCAAGGATAAGGTTAGATTTTTTTTTTCTTTTTCATATAACCGGATGTCCGGACCAACTTGCGCACACCTCGACTAATTCCGGAGCCCTAGAGGTAACGACTGGGCATAATCCCCAATGGCCCCAAGAGTTTGCTGGCAATGGAAATAAAATATAAGCTTAGATGTTAACAAGTGTTTGATTGAACCATTTAACTCTTAGTCTAAAGACTAAAATACTCGGTGACAGAGTCAGGATTTGAACTTAGGGTTGACATTGTTCGATGGGAATCTACTTATGTCGTTGCATATTATTCGTAAAAGCGTGAAGAGGAACATGAAGTGCAAAATCATACGATTAAGCTTTGTTTTGAGCTTTTGTTTCGGTTTTGTTTCTTTTCGTGAAGTCTAGATTTCATTTGAGCTTTCATGGGTTGGATTGAGCCATAGGTTACTATTGTGGTTTGGGTGGGACCCTATGCATCGACCCTCGTATGGGCCTGCGTTTGCTCTGCAGTATGAGTCTTAGAGCCCCATGCCTGTCATGGTTATTGTGGTGTGCTTGTTGCCCGAGTCATAGTAGTTTCAGTTCTTTCCGTTTTAGTATTGAAATCTTGTATTTGGCTTGGCTTTCGGGCCGTATTAATGAAATGACTCACAGTTATAAAAAAATAAAAAAAGCTTTGTTTTGAGCTTCATTTTTTTCGTTATGCTTGATCGAAGCATTCAGCTCTTAGTCTAAAATAGCAAGTGATCACAGAGCCAGGGTTTGAACTTAGGGGTGCCATTGTTCGATGGGAGTCTACAAATGTTATTGCATACTGTTCCAAGAGGAGCATTAAGCATAAAATTGTATAATTAGCTTTGTTGTTTGCTTTATTTTTAAGTTTTTTGTTAAATAAAGGCTCTATCAAAGCTTTATAACATAAAGTAAACGGCTTTTGATTGTCGAAATAAAACCTGGTTTGACCCCAAACAAAATGAGTAATGTTCCTCCACCTATTGCATGGAGGAACCAAATAGCGCTCTCATTTGCACTATCTAGTAGAAATTAATTTAGTTTCCAAACCCTTCGCATAACTCATTCAATCTAAGTCTAATAATAAGCTCAGCACAAGGTATCAAGAGTTACAAATCCCACCGTCTACTAGCACTAGTCCATTAAAATCTCGGAACAAATCCCTATATAGACTAGACCCACAAAATTTGATCGTACCTAAAAGATATCGAACTTGAGACCTACGAGAAAGTAAACCCAAGTTCCAACCCTTCACCATCAGGTTACTAAGTATGACATTCTTGCTCAACACAAAACATGCACCATGACCAAAGGATGAATAAACCTGTGCTTATCAAATTCCTGTTGCATAAACTTGATTCAGAGGCAGAAGAATAATTGAATGACTAAAAGAAAAATAAGACTAAAAAAGCTTTGTAACGAGACGATTTATTATGCGCAACGAAATGTAACAGAGTCTTAATTCTCCCTTCCAATTGTGCAGAAACATGAAGCAGATATCAGTTCATTCAGGACACTCTTCACCTTTCTTTTGAGGGCTTGAGAACAACTTTCACTTGACATACTTGGCTAACCAGTTTAACATGTCCTCATGGGATTCTTCAGCACTCTTGACAGCTGATTCATCATCGTCACTGTATGTAACCGACCATCCGTGATGTACACCAGGGAATATTTTCACGAAGCTATCGACCTGAAGAATATGGTGAAACAAAGAAGTGAACAACAAGAATAACATAATTCAGTAACTGAATTTCAGTTGTTCCAGCGGACGTGACAAAAGGTTCTAGAAATACAATTGGCTCTCAGTTTCAGTTCTACTTCATGTCAAGGCAAAATAGCCACAGCACAAGCTGGCCCGGACATCCAATTATCCAAAAAAAAAAAAAAAAAGGCTACTAGCCAATGCAGATGCGATGCTTGAGCAGTTCTGTTATGATAACAACTAAATAACAATGAAATGGTGCAAAAACATCTCAGCTGATGCCAATTTTAGGGACCAACTTAGAAAATTTAAGATCAATCAATTATTTAATGGTGCATGAACCCAAGAGTCAATTATACACTATAATGTACATAATTATTTAATGGTGTACGAACCAGCATCGTGTGTATGTGGTGATTATATGCTTATGTATACTTTTGTAATGCAAGATTTCATTGAACAAAAGGTATAGATGTAAACATAGATTGAGTTTGAACATTTCATTACCCCTACAGACACAGACTTATCACTTATGTACTACCATCGGAGAAAATGAGAAGAGTGTGCATAACTATGTTTGGGCCAAGAAGAGAACAAACATTTCCATCGGAACCAGATGTTTGAGAGCTGAGGCAACTCTTGCAATTGTGCAATTGTAGGACACGGGAAGTGGTAGGTCGTTTTTCACACCAAAAATATATTTATAAAAGCAAGGAATTAACCCTTGTTCAGAAGAACAGTGGTCAAGTTCGAGTGTCGATCCGCAGGGACAGATTGGCTAAGTTACAATGGTTTCGATTAATCTCTAAATTAATTATAAGAAAACAATTGATTGAGGTTTGATTTTGAAAAGCTAATTAACTACATAAATAAACTAAACAAGATGAAGACGGTGAGAGAAAAAGTCTAGGGTTTGGAATCCACCCCTACCGCATAACGATGCATTTACATAAACTGGATTTCTATTCGAATCGATAAATAACTATCGCCGGGCTTGCAATCCCCATCGATAGTTGGCAAGAGGATATTTGTGATTGTTAAAAGGCATAGACTATCCCATAGCACGGACCGTCTCACTGGCATGGTGTCACGCCACCCAACGGCACGATCCGTCTTACGAGCATAATCTATCTCAGAACTCCAAGCACAACATTGAAAACCATTATATGAACGGGTATTTGAAATTGGTATACAAATACGCAACCGATTGAAAGAATAAAAACTATTTCATAAACTGAAACGTGTTCTGATCACATAATCCGATCGAAATAAAAATCCTGGTTCATATAAAATACATCGTTACTTGGAGCGGGGCTTCATCTTCCCCCTAGTTGAGGGTCTAGCCGATCATCACAACTACCAAACCCAGCGGCAGCCGTCCTTTGAAAAACCTTCTCTGCAGTCTCTGAATAATCCCTCATGCGTGTAGTCTCCCTGTTTATATAATGCCTTTCCCAACCGAACAATGGTAGAGGCGGCCTTGTTCCCTAATCAAGTCCCACGTCCGAGTAATTAAATTGGGCCCCACGACAAACTTATATTGACCAAGTGCAAAGCCAAGTGGTATGCAATTGACGACTTTTATTTCTTCTCCCATGAATTCAATTGAATAGTAATGGTGGGCCCATAATTGGGTAATCATCTGACGGGTCCAAGGCCAATCTTCGAATCCAAAGGCCAAAGTATCCAATTAACATGATAATCTTCCAAAGTGCCTACAACACAAAAATCAAGAATTAGGCTCCAAGTAACAATTTGAACGTACCTAACAAAGATAAATTAGGGGTCGCTAATGTGAACATTTACGCGCCTATCACACCCCCCAACTTACACTTTGCTAGTCCCTAGCAAAGAAAAGAAAAATGCAACTACACTAAGACACTTTCGTAGGACCCACGATTGCATTGAGCGCATGCAACAAGCCTTTTAAACCCATAGGCGGCCCCGGTAGGACGAGTGAAGTCTCGTGAGGGTTTTCAGCAGTGATCACCCACAAAACACACAAGGAATTGAACACTCAAATGCAACTCAAACCCAACCGATAACCTCTCAAAGTACCGCAGCGATTGTCATGCAAGTCAAAGACAAGATGCTTTATTCATGCAAAGATTTAAACAAGTGAATTCCCGTATTCAATCTACCACAAAAGTAGCCTTTGCACCTATGATCGGATAGGGATTTATCACATAGCATGTGTGTAAGTGAGAACCACACAACGAGATTCACCAACCCTGAAAACAGTTCACACTATCAATAGCCCAATGTGTCTCTAAATTCACCCCCTCCCTTTATTCAACGGATTCTTTTTTTTATTTATTTGCTCTTCTTTTTTTTTTCTTTTCATGTGGTCGTGCAATGTCAGGTTCTCTCGGGCTTTCTAGTTGACCCATGTAACGAGCTTTAGGTCAGTCATCCCCAAGCCAGATGGCTTAGGGTACCAGGTTTAAAGAGACCCCTCGGACTTAATTGCTCGAGTCAAAAAGGCTTTAGGGAAAGACCCAAACTAACCACATTCAACCAATGCCTTCACAAGGTCTATCCATCTTTTGACGCGAACAATACGGTGGGAGCAAACCCCGATTGCCCGGTTACTCAATGAATGCCCGGATAAGCAATATCAATTTAGCACATAATGTAGGGAAGGGGTTCCAATTAGTCCATGAGCACAATCAACTAACACCGGAATATCAATGACATGTAAACCAAATTCTAGGCCAGTGAATGCCCAAAGTGGGATAGTGCGCGTGAGAAAGCATGAACTCAAGTGATCAAACACTATCCAACCATAGATAATACGGGCTAACCAAGTGCTTTCTACCAACATTTCATTCACAAGCTTAAACCGATCCATGAACTCGCATCAAGACATCAATTCGTGTGACAAACACTCACAACACTAATCAATAGCCATCAATCAAGACTAAGTGCACTCAAGCATCCAATGCCCTTGACGCAACTTTCTTTTTTTAGTTTTTAAATTTTTAATTTTTTTTGGATTTTCAAGACTCTAAATATAAACAAGACAAGTGACAAAGTAATCTCTCCCCCCAACTTGAACAGTGCAATGTCCTCATTGAACACATAGACACTAAAAGATAGGACAAGTAGAAAAAAGTAAGGAGAGATATCACCTCGATGGCAGACTACACAAGCTAGAAGGATATGGGGAATTGAGACCCCCCAACTTGAACAAGGCAAACCTGCAAGTGTTAGTCTACAACGCAAAAATATAATAATAATAATAATAATAATAATAATAATAATAATAATAATAATAATAATAATAATAATAATAATAATAATAATAATAATAATAATAATAATAATAATAATAATAATAATAATAATAATAATAATAATAAGAAAATAATAAATAAATAAAACTAAAAAAAATTAGGAAAAGGAAAAGAAAAAAAAACTAAATAGACTACGCTCACATGGATTTCCAAGTCCAGTCACACCATGAAGAACTACCATCACGAATATCTCACCCCACTTCAAGGTCTCCTTTAAAAACTGTACGCGACCATGCCATAGAATTAAATACTTAGAGTATCTCAATTTCTTTAGCCACGTTTGAAATTTGAGTTCAACCAAATATGCAATTCGAACCAAATTGATTTTCGATCAAACAATGTTCATTAAACATGGGTGACATATCAAATCAAAGTTATCGACACCCAGAAAATCAATCAGTTCTATCTTGTTAAAATTTAACAGTTGTGAAAAATCAATAGGGTCAGATAAGTCCAAAGCACCCTCACATGAAAGATGAGTATGGTCTAATAAAACCTTGTTCTCCTTGAGAATATCAAGCCCTCCAATAATGACATCAACTCTTGCACCCGTAGAGTTAGAAATTGACACATCCACCTTACTCATATCTTCCCCAACCTCAATTTCCACTGCATGTTTGTTCATTGGGACCATTATTTCATTTTCTTGCTCACAAGAAACCTCATTCACTTGCAAGTTCTCAACTCCACATGAACCTATCAGATTAGAAACGGTCTGACTAGGCAATATTTTCTCTTCTCTCTCCCCTGTGGAGTGATTGTAATGTAAATGAGGGACTGTGAGAATTTCTATCGGTCCAATATCTACGGACATAGATGCATGGTGTGAAGTCAATATAGGTTCTGTGCTTTGGTCACTTAGCGTGGTCTCAAAAGGAAAGCCCAATGGAGAAGGGGAGTCGACACTCCCTTTTGGTAACACCACCTTTTCAACCCTAGAGTTTTCATAGTTGGTGATTAATTGTCCCACGTCCCTTGTATTCTCTTCATAATCTATATCAACCTACTTAATATCCACTACCTTCCATGCATCCACATCATGCCCTATGCCCACTTCCTGCTCATTGTTCACTAATATTTCCTCATCCCATCGATTAATCGCTCTTTCTATCTGGTTTGCGTAAGCTTCAATATTTGCAAGAGATTGGGCTTGGGAGTGAAGCGCTTGGGTGAAACATTGATTATTAGCCTCAAACTCCTCAAGAGCTTGCAACAGCTTCTCCTGAAAATCTAAAGAATATTTTTGAGGTGGCGGGGGAGCTGGTTGCTCATATGACTGTTGTGGAGAAGTAGGGTAGTAGGCCCATGGATCAGAAATATTAGAAAAATTAGGCCTTGGGGATGGGGCATAATATGGGTCTGAAGGGTGTTGAGTCCATGAAAAATTAGAATGATTTTCCCATCCCGAATTATAAGTGTTGGAGTAACAATCATAACTCGGGTTAGGAAACCATTGGGCATGACTAAATTGCTCTTGGACATATTCGGGATACTGGGGAGCATAGGTGTAGTCCATATTTTTCATGACAAATCAAACCCCATGCAAACTATTTGATACTCACAGTGATGGTGCCATCCTTGGAATATTGCTATTGATCCATTACGCTCCGCACACTCCTTGCAACTTGTACTATGAAAATCACACTAACAAACAAAATTAAAAAGTCCTAAACTAGGAACCAAAATAAATATTTTAAAAAAAATCCTAAACTAAGAATTAAAATAAAAACTAATCGAAACTATGTAACCGTGCAAACTGTCCCCGGCAACGGCGCCAAAATTTGGTAGGTCGTTTTTCACACCAAAAATATATTTATAAAAGCAAGGAATTAACCCTTGTTCAGAAGAACAGTGGTCAAGTTCGAGTGTCGATCCGCAGGGACAGATTGGCTAAGTTACAATGGTTTCGATTAATCTCTAAATTAATTATAAGAAAACAATTGATTGAGGTTTGATTTTGAAAAGCTAATTAACTACAGAAATAAACTAAACAAGATGAAGACGGTGAGAGAAAAAGTCTAGGGTTTGGAATCCACCCCTACCGCATAACGATGCATTTACATAAACTGGATTTCTATTCGAATCGATAAATAACTATCGCCGGGCTTGCAATCCCCATCGATAGTTGGCAAGAGGATATTTGTGATTGTTAAAAGGCATAGACTATCCCATAGCACGGACCGTCTCACTGGCATGGTGTCACGCCACCCAACGGCACGATCCGTCTTACGAGCATAATCTATCTCAGAACTCCAAGCACAACATTGAAAACCATTATATGAACGGGTATTTGAAATTGGTATACAAATACGCAACCGATTGAAAGAATAAAAACTATTTCATAAACTGAAACGTGTTCTGATCACATAATCCGATCGAAATAAAAATCCTGGTTCATATAAAATACATCGTTACTTGGAGCGGGGCTTCATCTTCCCCCTAGTTGAGGGTCTAGCCGATCATCACAACTACCAAACCCAGCGGCAGCCGTCCTTTGAAAAACCTTCTCTGCAGTCTCTGAATAATCCCTCATGCGTGTAGTCTCCCTGTTTATATAATGCCTTTCCCAACCGAACAATGGTAGAGGCGGCCTTGTTCCCTAATCAAGTCCCACGTCCGAGTAATTAAATTGGGCCCCACGACAAACTTATATTGACCAAGTGCAAAGCCAAGTGGTATGCAATTGATGACTTTTATTTCTTCTCCCATGAATTCAATTGAATAGTAATGGTGGGCCCATAATTGGGTAATCATCTGACGGGTCCAAGGCCAATCTTCGAATCCAAAGGCCAAAGTATCCAATTAACATGATAATCTTCCAAAGTGCCTACAACACAAAAATCAAGAATTAGGCTCCAAGTAACAATTTGAACGTACCTAACAAAGATAAATTAGGTCGCTAATGTGAACATTTACGCGCCTATCACACCCCCCAACTTACACTTTGCTAGTCCCTAGCAAAGAAAAGAAAAATGCAACTACACTAAGACACTTTCGTAGGACCCACGATTGCATTGAGCGCATGCAACAAGCCTTTTAAACCCATAGGCGGCCCCGGTAGGACGAGTGAAGTCTCGTGAGGGTTTTCAGCAGTGATCACCCACAAAACACACAAGGAATTGAACACTCAAATGCAACTCAAACCCAACCGATAACCTCTCAAAGTACCGCAGCGATTGTCATGCAAGTCAAAGACAAGATGCTTTATTCATGCAAAGATTTAAACAAGTGAATTCCCGTATTCAATCTACCACAAAAGTAGCCTTTGCACCTATGATCGGATAGGGATTTATCACATAGCATGTGTGTAAGTGAGAACCACACAACGAGATTCACCAACCCTGAAAACAGTTCACACTATCAATAGCCCAATGTGTCTCTAAATTCACCCCCTCCCTTTATTCAACGGATTCTTTTTTTATTTATTTGCTCTTCTTTTTTTTTTCTTTTCATGTGGTCGTGCAATGTCAGGTTCTCTCGGGCTTTCTAGTTGACCCATGTAACGAGCTTTAGGTCAGTCATCCCCAAGCCAGATGGCTTAGGGTACCAGGTTTAAAGAGACCCCTCGGACTTAATTGCTCGAGTCAAAAAGGCTTTAGGGAAAGACCCAAACTAACCACATTCAACCAATGCCTTCACAAGGTCTATCCATCTTTTGACGCGAACAATACGGTGGGAGCAAACCCCGATTGCCCGGTTACTCAATGAATGCCCGGATAAGCAATATCAATTTAGCACATAATGTAGGGAAGGGGTTCCAATTAGTCCATGAGCACAATCAACTAACACCGGAATATCAATGACATGTAAACCAAATTCTAGGCCAGTGAATGCCCAAAGTGGGATAGTGCGCGTGAGAAAGCATGAACTCAAGTGATCAAACACTATCCAACCATAGATAATACGGGCTAACCAAGTGCTTTCTACCAACATTTCATTCACAAGCTTAAACCGATCCATGAACTCGCATCAAGACATCAATTCGTGTGACAAACACTCACAACACTAATCAATAGCCATCAATCAAGACTAAGTGCACTCAAGCATCCAATGCCCTTGACGCAACTTTCTTTTTTTAGTTTTTAAATTTTTAATTTTTTTTTGGATTTTCAAGACTCTAAATATAAACAAGACAAGTGACAAAGTAATCTCTCCCCCCAACTTGAACAGTGCAATGTCCTCATTGAACACATAGACACTAAAAGATAGGACAAGTAGAAAAAAAGTAAGGAGAGATATCACCTCGATGGCAGACTACACAAGCTAGAAGGATATGGGGAATTGAGACCCCCCAACTTGAACAAGGCAAACCTGCAAGTGTTAGTCTACAACGCAAAAATATAATAATAATAATAATAATAATAATAATAATAATAATAATAATAATAATAATAATAATAATAATAATAATAATAATAATAATAATAATAATAATAAGAAAATAATAAATAAATAAAACTAAAAAAAATTAGGAAAAGGAAAAGAAAAAAAAACTAAATAGACTACGCTCACATGGATTTCCAAGTCCAGTCACACCATGAAGAACTACCATCACGAATATCTCACCCCACTTCAAGGTCTCCTTTAAAAACTGTACGCGACCATGCCATAGAATTAAATACTTAGAGTATCTCAATTTCTTTAGCCACGTTTGAAATTTGAGTTCAACCAAATATGCAATTCGAACCAAATTGATTTTCAGACTGTTGACAATGTTCATTAAACATGGGTGACATATCAAATCAAAGTTATCGACACCCAGAAAATCAATCAGTTCTATCTTGTTAAAATTTAACAGTTGTGAAAAATCAATAGGGTCAGATAAGTCCAAAGCACCCTCACATGAAAGATGAGTATGGTCTAATAAAACCTTGTTCTCCTTGAGAATATCAAGCCCTCCAATAATGACATCAACTCTTGCACCCGTAGAGTTAGAAATTGACACATCCACCTTACTCATATCTTCCCCGACCTCAATTTCCACTGCATGTTTGTTCATTGGGACCATTATTTCATTTTCTTGCTCACAAGAAACCTCATTCACTTGCAAGTTCTCAACTCCACATGAACCTATCAGATTAGAAACGGTCTGACTAGGCAATATTTTCTCTTCTCTCCCCTGTGGAGTGATTGTAATGTAAATGAGGGACTGTGAGAATTTCTATCGGTCCAATATCTACGGACATAGATGCATGGTGTGAAGTCAATATAGGTTCTGTGCTTTGGTCACTTAGCGTGGTCTCAAAAGGAAAGCCCAATGGAGAAGGGGAGTCGACACTCCCTTTTGGTAACACCACCTTTTCAACCCTAGAGTTTTCATAGTTGGTGATTAATTGTCCCACATCCCTTGTATTCTCTCCATAATCTATATCAATCTGCTTAATATCCACTACCTTCCATGCATCCACATCATGCCCTATGCCCACTTCCTGCTCATTGTTCACTAATATTTCCTCATCCCATCGATTAATCGCTCTTTCTATCTGGTTTGCGTAAGCTTCAATATTTGCAAGAGATTGGGCTTGGGAGTGAAGCGCTTGGGTGAAACATTGATTATTAGCCTCAAACTCCTCAAGAGCTTGCAACAGCTTCTCCTGAAAATCTAAAGAATATTTTTGAGGTGGCGGGGGAGCTGGTTGCTCATATGACTGTTGTGGAGAAGTAGGGTAGTAGGCCCATGGATCGGAAATATTAGAAAAATTAGGCCTTGGGGATGGGGCATAATATGGGTCTGAAGGGTGTTGAGTCCATGAAAAATTAGAATGATTTTCCCATCCCAAATTATAAGTGTCGGAGTAACAATCATAACTCGGTTTAGGAAACCATTGGGCATGACTAAAATGCTCTCGGGCATATTCGGGATTCTGGGGAGCATATGTGTAGTCCATATTTGTCATGACAAATCAAACCCAATGCAAACTATGTGATACTCACAGTGATGGTGCCATCCTTGGAATATTGCTATTGATCCGTTACGCTCCGCACACTCCTTGCAACTTGTACTATGAAAATCACACTAACAAACAAAATTAAAAAGTCCTAAACTAGGAACCAAAATAAATATTTTAAAAAAAATCCTAAACTAAGAATTAAAATAAAAACTAATCGAAACTATGTAACCGTGCAAACTGTCCCCGGCAACGGCGCCAAAATTTGGTAGGTCGTTTTTCACACCAAAAATATATTTATAAAAGCAAGGAATTAACCCTTGTTCAGAAGAACAGTGGTCAAGTTCGAGTGTCGATCCGCAGGGACAGATTGGCTAAGTTACAATGGTTTCGATTAATCTCTAAATTAATTATAAGAAAACAATTGATTGAGGTTTGATTTTGAAAAGCTAATTAACTACAGAAATAAACTAAACAAGATGAAGACGGTGAGAGAAAAAGTCTAGGGTTTGGAATCCACCCCTACCGCATAACGATGCATTTACATAAACTGGATTTCTATTCGAATCGATAAATAACTATCGCCGGGCTTGCAATCCCCATCGATAGTTGGCAAGAGGATATTTGTGATTGTTAAAAGGCATAGACTATCCATAGCAAAGACGGACCGTCTCACCGCATGGTGTCACGCCACCCAACGGCACGCGATCCGTCTTACGAGCATAATCTATCTCGAACTCAAGCACAACATTGAAAACCATTATATGAACGGGTATTTGAAATTGGTATACAAATACGCAACCGATTGAAAGAATAAAAACTATTTCATAAACTGAAACGTGTTCTGATCACATAATCCGATCGAAATAAAAATCCTGGTTCATATAAAATACATCGTTACTTGGAGCGGGGCTTCATCTTCCCCCTAGTTGAGGGTCTAGCCGATCATCACAACTACCAAACCCAGCGGCAGCCGTCCTTTGAAAAACCTTCTCTGCAGTCTCTGAATAATCCCTCATGCGTGTAGTCTCCCTGTTTATATAATGCCTTTCCCAACCGAATAATGGTAGAGGCGGCCTTGTTCCCTAATCAAGTCCACGTCCGAGTAATTAAATTGGGCCCCACGACAAACTTATATTGACCAAGTGCAAAGCCAAGTGGTATGCAATTGACGACTTTTATTTCTTCTCCCATGAATTCAATTGAATAGTAATGGTGGGCCCATAATTGGGTAATCATCTGACGGGTCCAAGGCCAATCTTCGAATCCAAAGGCCAAAGTATCCAATTAACATGATAATCTTCCAAAGTGCCTACAACACAAAAATCAAGAATTAGGCTCCAAGAACGTACCTAACAAAGATAAATTAGAACCACCTAACAAAGATGAAAGCAAT
>JADGMU010000619.1:0-17054 GCA_016920895.1 Vaccinium myrtillus | reverse complement strand
TTTCCTATTGTAGGGTTTGAGTGATTTAAATGTTAAAGTTTGAGAGACCCTAGAGAAAGAGGGTTTTTTAGAGTGCACTTTTCTGTTATAAGGTTTAGTGGTTTAGGCACTCGGGGTTTAATCACTTTCTTCTGAAAGGTTTAGATCTACTTTAGGTTTTAAAATGCACTTTCCTATTTCAGGGTATTTAAAATTTAAAATGTTAAAGTAGAGAGAGAGAGAGAGAAAGAGGGTACTGTACTATCGGGTAATCTTCTGAAAAAGTGATCTACTCGTGCTTTTTTGGAAATGTGACTTATTGGTAATTATGCTCCGAAAAAGTGATTTGCCGAGAATTGGCCCTACTTTTTTCACTTTCCTATACACTTTCACACATACCTATACCATTCGATGTACACATTCCTATACATTTTTTACACATCTCAATATACTTTTTGAAGCTTTAATGTCAGCTCATGGGCTAAATTTAGAATTTTCCAAATAAAAAAAGTACCCTTATCATGTCCAAGGCCTATAAATAGAGGCCAGATTATAGGGTACAAGGTCAACAATGACCTCAAAGCTTGTAGGGTTCGTAATATACAAGGACAATGTGGTCCAACGGCCCATCTGACATTTTGATTGATGGTGGTACATTTGTAGATCCATATCAAAGTCTGGATCGGATGGATATCAGCCCATTTTATTCCGAAATTAAAATTTGATTAAAATTTCCTTGGTTTAGCAATAAGTATTTTTTTGTTGGCTTTTCTTTTTCAGCCCTTCTGCATTTGGAAATGGCTGAGTTTTCCGATCATAGTCACTTTACTAAAAGTCTTTTTTTGGTTTTTCTCTTATTGATTTTTTTTTTTGTGTTTGTTAGATTTGCGACAAAATTTTATTGAATATTGGTTTATCTCAACGAGAGGAATCGAAAAAGTAAAAATATGACTTTACCCAATTTTATTTTATTTTATTTAAAAAAATGACCATTTTTTTAGCACCTGAGAAGTGATAAAAGTTTGTCGTTTACTAAAAAAATGGGTAAAAGTCATAAAGTTTCACCTTTTTGATTCCTTACGTTAAGACGAATAAATAATCACTAAAAATTTGACGCAAAACTAATAAACACAAAAAATTAGAATAAGGACCACCAAAAAAATAACTTTCAACAAAGTGACTAAAAACAGAAAACTCAGCCTAAAAGTATTTTTAATAGTTTAGATTAGTTAAAAAAAAACTCATTTATCTTAACCATTAATTGTTTGAGATGGCCAATTGAGATGTGACTGCTTCCTTAGAGCCGGAGATTGGCCTATTTTGGCTTAAAAAGCAACTTTGCTTATTTTTTCGTCTTTATTCTAAATTTTCTCGCATTTGTTAGTTTCGTGTCAAACTTTTGTGCATTATTGGTAATTCTCGACGAGAGGAATCGGAAAAGTAAAAAATTATGATCTGAACTTTAAATTTTTTAATAAAGACCAAAATAAGCCAAAAAACAGATTTTTGAACTTATTTTTGGTTTTATTAAAAAAAAATTAGAATTCCAATCATAATATTTTACCTTTTCGATTCCTCTAGTCGAAAAAAATTAATAGTACACAAATTTATCACAAAACTAACTCACGCGAAGAAAATCAAATAAAGACGGAAAAATAAGTAAAGTGGCCTATTAAGTCTAGTGGAGCACTTTTGTATTCATCAAGAAAGAATGAAAGATCAATTGAATATAAAGACCATAAAATTTGGATTGGCATCCTTTTAAGTTTTAACCATGCATAAGATAGATGAGGTAAAGCTTCACTCCATCTTCTCAAGGCATGGCTTTTTGTTGAGAAGGATAGAGGACCATTATCGTGGCTCTTCAAAGGCACAGCCGGAGCAATTTGAGGAGTCGGCCATCAGGGCCGGCCCTGGTAATTGGGTTGTCCAAGCCTAACCTAAGTTTGGTTGCCCACTTATTATTAAGTCATAAAAAAGTATACAAGTCAAAAAAAAAAAAATTACGTCACATTGTTCTTGTAACTTGAATTACATCAAAAAAATAAAATCAAAATGTAATCCCGGTTGTAATGCTTTATGATTAACACGATTAGATTAAAAAAAAAAAACTTCTCCTTGTACTTTTTGAAGCAAGTTCTTCTTGGTTTTTAATATATCCAAGAAGGTAAACAGATTAAATATGGTATTGTAGTTTCGTAATTTAACTAAAATAAACTTTTATAAAAAAAAATTATACAACTCTGAAAAAAAGATTCAAACGTAACAAAGTACCGCTCATACTTATGTTTTCTCTCACTAATCATATTATCAACTTACTTTTTGTAAAAATACTATTTTAACAATAAAGATTATCTACTTTAAATCTTTTTATCAAAATTAGTTGTAGAAATCATGTTATCAACTTTACTCTCGTAAAGTTACTATTTTAACAACAAATATTATTTATTTTAAATCTTCTTTTATCAAAGTTTGTTAAGTAGAAATAAATTATTTTGGCCTATTTATTGTCAACATTTATTTATTTGTGAAATTTAATTTGAAAAGCTAGAACTAAATCTAACAGGTGTGCACTTGCCAACACTGCTGGCATTACCCTTCATCAGTAACTTAATTATTTTCTTTTTTATTAGAACTTTCTTTTATTTGACTCAAAATTATTATTTTTTTAATTTTTTGGTTCCCATAAGATATCTTTTCACATTTTGATAATAAAAAAAGTGAGTATCAATAATCACCAAAACCCACTACTTGAATTGATGGTTTTATTATTATTATTATTATTATTTTTTACTTTTTAAGGTTTCTTTTCCTATATGATATTGTTGTACATTTTAAGTAAACGTAAGAAAAGAAATGTTAATTGCAAAGTGAGGCTTTGTCTGGGCTTCATTTTTTGTTACAACAACAATAAAGGCTTAATTCAATTTTCTTATCGTCTTTTAAAATGCTATTGTAGCATTGTTTGTGTGAAAAAATAAATTGTTTGGATACTGATAAATTCCAAATCAACTATCGTAAAATAAATTTTTTTTATTCACCAACTAGCTTCGTCATAGACTTAAATGGTTAGGTTTGTTCATTTGTTTTTAGGTGTAATTGGGCCTTGTCCCCTTAACATTTTACACATTTTAATTTTTGTCTTTTATTTATTACTTTACTAGTTTTTAAATGAAAACAAAAAATCAAAAAGTCACCCAATTAAGCGAGTCTACTATACCATCAAGGTGCTAAAATGGGAAATCCCGTAAAAGTAATTAGTTGATTTTATGGGATTTTCCATAAAATCTTATAGGAAACAAGGCCTCAGAAGTTTGTTTATACTATCTATCTCGTTTGATTTGCGGATTAACTGTCTGCGATAGGACTAACTGTATCACTTTTTAAGTTGTTCCACGTTTGGTTCCTAAATGACTCTCGGGATTATTAATCCCGTTATTATTTTTATCCCTATACTGAGGTACTAAATAATCCCGGGGAGGTGGGATGGAGTACAATTAACAAAGATGAGATTGTTTCGAAAATATTCAGATGATATTGGAATTACTCTAAAAAATTATTTTCAAAATTTTAAAATGTTTTCCAAAATTATTTTTTTAAATTTTTTCAAAAAATGTTTTGCAAAAAAAATAATTAAAACATAATATTCCTGAAAAAATAATATTTTTTTAAAAAAATTAATTTAAAAATAATGTTTTTGAAATAATGTTTTTTCAAAAAAGAGTATCTAAATTTTCTTTGGAAATAATTATTTATCAATTATTTTTTTAAAAAAATTGTTTCAAATAAAGTTTTTTCAAAAAAATAAATATATCTAAAACAATTATTTTGGAAGAAATAATATATTTTTTCCAAAAACTTTATTGTTTTTAAAAAATTCAAAAACTTAAAAAAATGATTGTGATTGTTTCGAAAAAAAATATTTTCAAATTTTTTTTTTCAAAATAAATGTTTTCAAAACTAAAAAAAAAATGATTGTGATTGTTTTGAAAAAAATATTTTCAAAATTTGTTTTTTCAAAATAAATTAATTTTTTTCAAAACTTGTTTTTGTTTTTCAAAATCTGTTTTCGACAAATATTTTTTCAAAAGTGGTTTTTAAAGAAAATATTTTTTCTTGTTTTGTTTTTAAAAACTTAACTCTTTTTTTTTTTCAAGAAGAAACTGTTTTTCATTTTTAAAAATTATCCCGTAAATAATTGCACGCGAATGGAATATGTGATTGGGTATAATTAGGGATTAAATTAATACAGGATAAATAGTCCAGGACTATTAATGTTAAGATTATTAATCATATTTATTTCAATCCGCGGATCAAGTGAATCTGTGGGTATTGATCTTGTTCGATTTGAGTCTTAAGACCTAGATTTTAAATTATTACTTAATTATTATCTATAAAACCCTCCAATCATTACCGATATTTTTACTCTCATTTCTCTCTCTAATGATTGACCTTATTTTCAATTATTACTCTCATTTATATCTCGAAAAATGATATGGGTACACCACATGACACCAAGGTAATGTGACAGATAATGAGAAGCCCAATATGTGACCTGCGTGAAATGATGGTTTTCTCCTTATCCGTCACAACACCATGGTGTGCATGTTATGTGCAAGTATGATGTACCCATGACATTATTGTTCTCTCTCCACTCAAAATCTAAACGGAAAACATATGGGTACCGACTCATATGTCCAGAAAATGTACCGAGTATGTTTGGGGATCCACTTTTGAGTTCCACACGAGTGATCTGAACCATTCATTATTCTTAAAACATTTTAAGAATAATGTTTTAAGTGGGTCCCAGAACATGCTCAGTACATTTTCAGGACATTTCTGTCTGTACACGTAGGCGGGTCCAAATCTAAATCCAAAAACCCAAACCCGAACATGGCCATATGTGTTCCAGCTCAGAACCAGTCTAGTTCCCCTACACAACACTGCCTAGAACTACTCAAAAAGCTTTTTGTGTGTTTGTTTATCTCTCTCTCTCTCTCTCTCTCTCTCTCTCTGGGAAGCTTGTTTATTCCTGTGGCTGTGGGTAATATTGGTGAAGCAGAGGCGAGAAAGTCGAGGGTACAGCCTCGAGCCCTGTGAAGGCGGGGAGACCACATCAGCCAGCCAGCGGCTCAATAACCCGCGATCCTCTCTCTCTCTCCCTCCCTCCCTCCCTCTTCCTGCCTTTTTGTTTCCTCCCATGCACATCTCCGTTTCACTCCCCCACGCGCTCATTTAACTGTACCAACACCACGCGTTTCTCCCATCCAACATTCCTTCTCATTGCTATTCACTCATACTCTAACTTTATTCTCTCCATATATCTTCATTTTTAAAATATACTGTAAAACACACTCAAAACTCAATCATTCCTTATTTTTCTACAAAATTTGAAAATATCAAATTTCTAACATTCACCACATAAATTCAAGATAAGACTAGATGTTGTTAAGTTCTTTTTAATGGTAATAATTCTATGAATATTCGATCACAATGCTAAAACTTTATTGTGTAAAAATATATGTGTTCTAGGAATCATTCTTTAAGTAATTATTCTTTAAGTAATTACTGAATCATTGTCTTGTTAACGCAATTATTATTCAATTATTTTTAAAATATTATTTTTATTTTTCCGTCTATCTCTCTTCAATCATTAATACCTTTTTTTTAATTATTATCACCCAAAACCAATACTTACGTGTACACCCACGATGTTACTATAGTTACGAGTAAATACTCCAAATGCAGAGAAACTTTAAACAAATCCCGTAGAGCATATCCAACTATACATTCATTTCTTCATAACAAAGAATTGAAACAGTCCAACCAATCTTCATTTTCATTCTTTAAAATGATTCTTGATTCTTCATATATGAATCACGTCCCAAATTTGAAGAATGTTCTTCATATATTTTACACAATAAAATTTTAGCATTGGGATCCAATATTCATAAAATTAGTACCATTATAAAGAACTTAACAACATCTCTAAAATAAGACCAATCTTGAATTCATTTGGTGAATGTTAGATTTGATATTTTCAAATTTTGTAAAAAAATGAGGAATAATTGAGTTTTGAGTGTGTGTGTGTGTGTGTTTTTTATTTTTATTTTTAAATGAAGATATATATAGAGAATGTGGTTAGAGTATGAGTGAATAGAAAAATTCTTAAAATTCACTTTCTAAATAAGTACCCCCTACGTTCCAAAATAATAGTCCCACTTTCTAGATCTCTCTTGCAATTTTTCAAATAAAAAAATTAAGTACTTCCGTGTATCATGTTTCGAATTTTTTCGCACCGAATTAAAGTAATCATCGAGTAATATAATTCGCTGCGAAAAATTCAAAAAAATGATACACGGAAGTACTTAATTTTTTTATTTGAAAAATGACACGACTTTTTTAATGGACAATTATTTTGGAACAGAGGGACTGATATTTTGATGCCTCAAAAAGTGAAGGGAGATGATCTTAGTATTAAATATATTACCAAGTGATAAATAATGATTATATTTAACTTTTTTTGAACGTTGAGATGAGAACATAACCCATTAGTTGTGTATTACAAGAGAGTGACATATCTTGTAAAATACAATAATTCAATTTTGTAAAAAACCCTGCATATAATAAATCATACTACTAGGACGTAGGACCTCTCTTTAACCCTGCATACATAAAACAATTTTTTTCAAACACCGAGACATGTCATTCTCTCACAACACATCACATTAAAAACCGTGAAAAACCAATTTATTCAAAAAACTGGATTAGTGGAACACCCCCCTAACTCATCATTCTCTTAGTTATAATGGGGATCCGTGAATATTGTGTTAATGATTCGCAGTGATTGATTTTTATAATTGTTAATGTAGGCATTCAAAAATTCTATCATCCACATAGGTAAAATTGCTTTTATTAAAATATGATTTGAGAGAAACATACGATTATAATAATTCATCTCAAGAAAATTCAATTTGTTTACCTAGATAATGAGAAAAAGGAAAAATTTGTAATATACAAAAAGCATCAATTTTTTTATTTCTCAAGGGAGAAAATCTTTAGATAAAAAAAGGAGATAATTATATTTTTATTAAAATTACTCTATTTCATTTTTGCATTCTTTTCGGTTGGTTTTAAATCAATTTTGGGGAACAGTTTTAAAATTATTTTTCGAAAATACTCCTACATTAGCTTTGAAAAATTCCAAAAATGGGCGCGTTGGTTTCTCTCTTTTTTGGAGAATTGGATGTGGGGTCAAGGGTTTTTGGATTTGGCGTAAAACTGCAAAAAGCGAAGTCTACGATTAATAGGGTTCGTACTATGGCCCTACGGTGTAGCCATTACACGTGTCACAATCACAAGAAAGATAACAGTAGGGGCTCAGTCACGGACGGTCGTTCCAGATCCAGGAATTTTTGTAGAGTGGGCCCCCTACACCCCCCCTCTAATTCCTTCTCCTTCTGCACCCTCGTAGTCTGGCTGCTACGAAAGCACGATGATCCGTACAATTTTATCTTTTCTTTTCTTTTTTTCTGTAAAAACAAAACAAACCCGGTACCCATCACTGTGGGCCCATTCCATTCTAATGAGGCCTTGTTTTAGTTAATCCATGTTTTCATTCTTTAATTCCCATTTTAGGACTGTCTTCCTCTCATTTTCATGATTTATTTATCACTAAATTCTGCCCTTAATATTATACTAGTATATTCAATAAAGGTTTATAGCAAATGGTTTTCACTTTTTCTTTACCCCCTCTTGCATTCTTTTTTTGGTTTATTATTCACATAAAATTACAAATGTTGTATTTGGTTAGATAGTTTAGTTTAGTTTAGTTTTGATGATATCATCAGGTGTAATGAGTGGAGAGAGATAGAGAGAGAAACGAGGGAAATGATGATGTCATCAAAACTAAAAAACTAAAACTAAAACTAAAACTAAAACTAAACTGGAAAACGAACAGGGCCAAAATCACCCCACCCCTCATATTTTAACAGACAACTAGTAAGACATAATAGCTTTGATAATTTCGCTTTCAAGAGGGATACAAACAGGGAAGTGATTTTGGCACTCAAAAAATAGTAAACTAAAAGATACTAATAGCTTGATAATTTTGCTTTTAAGGGGGATATGAAAAGGGAAGGGAGGAGTGCCAAAATCAATCTTTGCATGAATTTGATCTTGACGCTCTCCAAACCGATCTTGACACTCCTCTTTTGGAGTGCCAAAATCAATTTGGGGAATGCCAAAATCAATTTCCTATAAAAAGAAACTTTGGGAAATAAATGAAGGGTGGGATATTGTTCACTAGAAGTTGTCTTGTGTAAATGGATGATTGCATATAAAAGCAAATTTTGATTCATGCAAAAAAGTAGCACAATTGGAAATTTAAGGATGGTATATATAATTTTTAACTACAACTGTTAATAGAAATACATATTGTCCGCGTATTTGATAATTTTTGGTCATATTGATTTTTGGCAATAGTGTTGTTATAGGTGTGACCTACTAGGTGAACGGTTTGGATAGTCGACTTGGGTTCTGGGTGGGGCAAAAATAATGTGACGTAAAGAGCTAGATTTTCTTGAAAAACGCTCATTCCATTATTCCAGCCAATAGTTTCATTTCCATTTTACGTTTTTCTACCTCTCCGATATCTGAATCTTAAAAAGAAAAAGAAAAAGAAAAAGAGCAATCCTTGATCTGAAAATTATGAGCTAGATAGATGGGAAGGGTGATTTATAGGAAGCCCATTAGCCCTCTTGTACAGAACTTTTTTGAGGGGCCTACAGTCTCAGAGTCCATTGTTAAAAGTGATGGGCTAGGATTTCATTCTGGGCCTTCTGAGGCAAATCTACTACAGCAAGCTTAATCGGCCTGGAATCAGTGAAGAAATGGAAGAGTAAGGTGAGGTTTGGCCTAAAAAGTTGGCTGACTTATTTTTTCGTCTTTATTTGATTTTTTTTTCGCATTTTTTAGTTTTGCATCAACTTTTTGTGTATTATTGGTTCATCTCGGCGAGAGGAATAAAAAAAGTATAAAATTATGACCAAAGCTTAAATTTTTATGAATAAAGACAAAAATAAGTCAAAAAGTCAGATTTTTACACTTTTTTCAATTTTATTCAAAAAATTGAAACTTCTAGTCATAATCTTTTACCTTTTTGGATACCTCTCGCCGAGACGAACCAATAATACTCAAAAAATCGATGTAAAACTAACAAACACAAAAAAAAATCAAATAAAGACAAAACAAAAAGTTAAGTTGGCTTTTTTAGCTCATAATACTTGAAAATTTTATCCGGAAGATTGAAAATTACTGTGTATCCGGAAGATTTTTCTTCAATGGAGCTCATAATACTTGAAAATTACTGTGTTGATAATTACATTGTTGTTGATAATTACTTATGTTGCTAAATGCAGAGCACTGCTGGTGTGCTTAAATTTTTACTGATTTAGTTGATGTAGAGCACTGGCTGGTGTTTAAGTTAGAGAAAAGAGGGAAGACTTGTACTCCATTATTTCTTCGATTTCGGTTATAGTGGACTGACGTGACTCTTGTGATTTTTTCATTTTTTCTCGCATCAAGAAATCTCACGTATGCAAAAGCTTAATGCTCAAAAGTCAGAACCATTGGATCAGGTAAAACGTCAAAACAAATCAATAAGGCCTGTTTGACATAAGGTTTCAAGATTGGGATTAGAATTGTGAGAATGGTGGAACCCTAAAAGTCATGTTTGTTTTGCTTTTGATGTAATGAATTGCTAATCCAAATTAAGGGATTAATTACGAATCCCTCCATTTCTCAGGATTCACCAACCCAAGGGGTTTGGTTTAGGCATTATTTGATTCTTAAGACAGTATGTATTCCTAAGTTACCCCTTGTTAAGATTCTTCTCTATGTTAATCATACAAATCATACAAAAGTAGACTTGATCAAGATGATAAAAATAGGCATTATTTGATTTACACAAATGTGTTGTATAAAAACATCCAATGATACCGATCAACAAAATTCTTCGTGTGACTAATGTTCTTGATGAGATTTAAAGAATTTAATAGTTGAGTACTATAATTTGATGTCAATAAATTTTAGAAATTATGCACGAAAGTAATATTTATTTTCTTATCGGAAAATAACACTCTTTAATTTTGTAGTGGACACTGGCGACGCCAAAAGGGATAAGAGTGGGGTCAGCCAACCCATGGGCCACGGGAACAATAAATTACTACTATATTAATTGTTTTTAGAAAATTCATAAATGAACCCACATAAATTTAGGGGTGACACCACTGGATAATTCTCCAACTTTCAACCTCCTCTTTGGATAGTTTGTTTGAATTATAGTCACTCGTTTTGTTCTTTTGATAAGAAGAGGTTGATCTGTCTTGCTAAGGAAGTATTTGATAGTATTGACCTAGAGACCATCATGCAATTAGAACATGGGATCGCGTCGAATGCAATTGTAGCTTGTGTAGCTCTTTTTTTTTTTGTGTGGTGAAAATTGAAAAAGAGAATACTAATGTATGCCTTTTAATGATATCTTTTGTTTATTAGGTTGAGTTTTAAATGTGATTTTTGTTGAAACAAGATTTTTAGTTGTCATTGCTGTGATATTTTCTTTGATTTATGATTAGTAAAAGTATTTGATACTCCCTCCGTTCCTTAAAGTTAGACACTTTCACTATTCCAGCCCTATGAAAAAATTGATTATTTCTTTTAATCTATAATGTTTTATATAAGGCAAGAGGGATTATAGATTTCAATTAGTTCAAACAAAGTTTCACATAAAACGTTATGAATTGAAAGATATATAGGATTTAAAAATGATGGAGGATAAGTAAATTTCAGTATTTATAAATAACCCCACGCTTTCAAACTCTTCGATGTTCGGCCAAAATGTCAGTATGTTACCGTTGTTCCCCATCTCAATTATCTTCGTAATCTAGTTGAGGTGTGCGTAATTATCAAGAAGAAAACCTAGATATAGACGAGTTTCGAAGCATGGCTTAATTTCACTGTGTGCATTATAATGCATATTAATTGAAGAATTCTTCAAATTGATTTCTTGTGCACCATAACCTGAATAGATAAGCAAATACTTGTGCACTTGTGCTCGGGTATGTTTTTCCTCGATGTACCCTTTGTCCAGTATTAATAAATTTTGTTGGTGATAAAAAACAATAGATAAGCAAATACTTTGACATGTACTATCATTAAATTTTGTACAAGTTTGACAACGAATTGTATCCAAATGTGCAAGAAAAATTACTAACGAGAGCATCTAAATATTACCAATCGAATCTCAATTGGCCACGAGAACTAAAATGACTAAAAATTAGCACTCTTTCTGTTTCCTTTTCAACCCTAGGAACCAACATGGTGAAACCCTAACCTTGTATTCTGAAATGGTTTCGAGCTTCGGTGACCAAACTTGATCCTTAGATCCAACCAACTGATCATAGTGTTTCTTCAACTCCGGCGTGCTACAAAGAAATCCATGGCTATTAGGAGTACCATTACTGTCCTTACCATCTTCACTTAATCCCTTACCTCTTGTAATTACTTGTGTCAAAAACTCCGGCAAAACCCTAATCGAAACCCTCCCGTTCGACCCCTTTATGTACTCAAAAGGGCGGAGTTTGAAATCTATCAGGCATCGTTTAGGGCTTGATACTAAGGAGGAGAGAGAAGAAGCTGAGAGAACGTTGGTTGGGAAGGAATCGAGCGGGAGGACGAAGTAGGTTTTGTTTTTTATGAGCTCGTCGTTGATGGAAAGGGAAGGGATCGGGCGGCCGATGAAGAATGAGTCTGCATGGCAAACCATGTGGTCTGGAAACTCGAACATGATCTCGCCGGCAAGCTTTTTCTCGGTTAGAACCCTAGTTCTTCCTTCCCAAAAAATTAGTTTCACCACCGAACTCGAATTTGGTTGAAAACATAGACAAGTTGTGATGCCCATGAGAGAGAGAGAGAGAGAGAGAGAGAGAGAGATTTAGTTGATGATATTGTCTTGAGAGTTAGTAATTAGCTAGGTATATGTATGTAGAGAGATTGACTTTGAGAAAAAGTCTGATTTTGGTTGTTTGAATTTTCAAATGGAGTCGGTGGTCAGCCATGCCGGCCAAAAAAAACAAAAAGAACTAGAGAAAAAAAAAGGAAAGGTAAAACATGTCCCAGTTTCCACAAGTAGCTAGCTAGTTGAGACTTCTTGATAGAACCTTATCGAAAAAAAGAGCACTTCTTTGGGGAAAATTATTACTTGCTTCCGGAGCACCGTCAAGTGGATATATAGGGGTGGAGTTAGGATTTAGGATCGGGGGTAGCGCTATTTAGATGAGTTTACTTAGTATTCTTGTACGTTTTTAGAATAATAATACGAAGAGAAATGATAATTGCAAAGTCAGGCATTGTCCATGGGGTTAGTTTTTTGTTAAAACAAAAATAAAGGTTTGATTCATTTCTCCAGTGGTCTTTAAATGAAAATCTTTGAGATATATTTTTCACGATCCAAACCATCCATCTTTTAAAACGCTATTTATCATCGTTTCTGTGAAAAATTAAGGTGTTTGGACTGATAGTTGCCTAAACTATTAATGTTAAAAAAAAATTATTTTGGAATCGTGGATGGTATGTGCAATTCTGTCCCACCAAATAGCTTCGTCTCTGACGTGCTACTAAAGAAGTCTTCTCCACCACACAATTGTGTATGCTCCATCATCAAATGTGTGGTCCCCACACCCGATGTGATGAAAGAAGTACCTGGAGCAATAGTGAGAGTGCTCCAGGAGTATTGAATAATCACTCCTTTTTTTTTCTTCTTCATGTTGGTCAATGATTAAAAGTCGTCTTTTAAGATTTCCTGCATCTGCCTCATGTTGACCAAATAATACAATATACACTTTTGGGTCATTGAAGAGATACATGAATAAGTATACCTACAAGTCAAATATCTTATCCTTGTCAGAAGATTAGTATTAATAAAAGCAGGGATGGAGCCAGAGGGGGGCTAGTAGGGGCAGTCGCTCCTGCAAGAGAGAAAAAAACCTCTAGTATTATATAGAAAAAAATAAATTTTCCTGTGAATTATATAGTCTTTGCCCTGCAAAGTATTTTAGAAAAAAATTCGCCCATGCGTAGTGAAATTCCTGGCTCCGTCCCTGAATAAAAGTATGGCAATAGGCTCTCTACCAGGCAGGCAAGCAAATTTGCTGCCAATTTGATAACTAACCCTTATCACCTCATCAACCCAACTAATTTCGCCTCCCTCTTCTCATCCTTCAAGAGAGACAAAATATCATTACTTTGTGAAAATAACAACGAACAGGTGCAATAATATAGCAATAAATTTTTCATAAACAGAAAAAAATCTTAAATAATGGAACTAGAAATGACACGGTATCTTATTCACATCACCAAATAATTTCTATACGTGGGAGTTTTGGCCTCCTTTGTGACTTCTATCTCCTTTCCAAAGCGATGGATGTTTGGTTTGATATGTATGGATTTTGGTTATAGTTTATAAAATTGACTTCAGTCGGTTGAAAAAAAACTTTGATATGTATGGATTTTGGTTATCGATTATATAATTGACTTCAATCGGTTGAAAAAAAAAAACTCTTTATTGAGAGGATTCCCATCGTTTGAAGTCTCCGCGAAGGAGATAAGGGCAATATGCATATACTGTTGAATAGTGAACGCATTTCCATTAGGGATGGCTATCTCGGCCGACCCGCCCCGATCCAACCCTTCTCCTCCCTGAATGGGTAGGGGATTCGGGGATTTTTTCAGAGATCGGGTAAGGTATGACGATTTTTTTTAAAAAAAATCGGGGATCATGTAAGGGATGGTATAGTCAGTCCCCTCCCCGATCTCCTCCCCGATCCCCGCTCCTCCCCGTATCCCCGTTCACATATATAGGTATATTATATAACTTTATAAGTTTTTTTTTTCCTAGATAAGTTCATAAGTGGAGTATAACTTATAATTAAGCATGTAAAAGTATTAACTTATAATTAGAATTGTTTTTGTTGCATCTACCGTTCCATTTGTCTGTACGGGATCCAAATTTAGAAGTTGTTACAGCTAACTAGAAGCAATCATGATGTGATCTTCAGAGAGACTAAAGGCTTTCCCTTGAAGCTGTTAAACCTTAACTGATTAGAACAGCAAGCCAACAAAACTTAACAATGTTTTTTGTTTCCTCTTTTGGTTGTTTTTGGTTTTTTTCAAACAAGCTACTGCGAATGCTAAATTTTCCTCCCAGTGATGGCCTATTAGCTATAGTATCCATAGTAAAAGTTTTAAGTTTTCTTTTGAATCACCATAAGCTATAGTATCATTGAGGGTTTATTCTGGTTCTTGGATAAAAGTTTAAAAGTTTTCTTTTGAATCACCATAAGCTATAGTGGCTGTGTTTGGTTAGATAGTTTAGTTTAGTTTTGATGATGTCATCAGATGTAATGAGTGAAGAGAGATAGAGAGAGAAATGAGGAAAATGATGATGTCATCAAAACTAAAACTAAACTGGGAAACGAACAGGGTCAGTATCATTGAGAATTTATTCTGGTTCTTGGAAATTCACGTTTACTGTTGGCTTAGGGATTTAGTTTTTATGATGGATAGCGGTAGATGGTGATGGTCGTTGGGTGTGGCTGGGCGTAGAGACCTTGGTGGAGACTAGAGAGGGTGATCAAGTGGTGGAGAAGATGGCTAAAACTTTTTTTGTGTTAGTTGGCTAAAACTTCAACTAAAACAAAAGAAAGAAAAAGAACAAGAACAGCAGTAGCACTTTTGAGTGAATTGGTACGTTTTAATTATATTTGGGAACCACTTTTGTCAATAGCTTTGGATTTTAATACAACTTCTTTGGTATTCACTTGAATAATTTGAGTGAACTTTTGGATCTCTGATTTCCTGTGGAAATCCCCATTCCCAGCATTGGCGCAGGGATGGAGGTTAAAAAAAATCTCTGGTGGAGATTGGGGAGGGGATGAAAATTGATATGGGTTTAGGGATTGAGGATGGAGGTAGTGGTATCCACCCCCTACCCTCCTCACGTCCATCCCTAATTTCCATTTCCTTAATTTTGCAGATATAATTAATTCTGAAAATAAAAATGTAGGAGTAGCTTTTAGGCATGTGAGTCATGTGACTGATTTTATAGCGTAGAACCAGTCCAACAGTCACATGCAATTGCCAGTTTATTACCATTCATTCACAAAGACTTGGTCTGCATTAAATATACCCCTTGACGAGATTGGTAATGCCGGTGCCGACCTGAACTTTTTACAAGGAATATCCCCTGAAGTCTTCAAATATTAGGTTGTGGTGACCAAAATAATCGTGAAAGTGTATTTACAAAAAAAAAAAAAAACCATGAAAATGGTTCGATTTTTTAGTAGTTTGTTAGTGTAACTAAAAAATGAAAAAAAAAAGAAAAAAAATGGCGATTTGGTGGTTCAATTTGGTTCGATTTTTTAGTAGTTTGGTTTGGTCTCAGTTTATACAATAAAAAATGAAATAGTTTTTTTTTTTTTTTTTTTTTTTTTTTGATCGGGAAAAATGAAATGGTTTGGTTCAAAGATTTACACTTACGGTTTTGGTTCCTACCAGATCCAAATGGCGATTTATATGATACTTTTAATTTTTCACATGACAGACAAGATGATAATAGACTTAATCATGATATACTTTCATCCCATATAATTAACATATATTTTTAGTACAAACAGGGGCGCCGCTACAGCCAAACTACTGGGGTCGGCTGACCCCATTGGAAGATATCACTAATGCAAAAATGGTTAAAGATGACACACTAAAAATTGAAACAATGACAGTTTTTGTAAAATTGTCATCAAAAAATATGAGGGCAGAGTTTTAATGTCAGTCTAGCCCTTGACGAGATTAATTGGTAATGTCGGTGCCTGAACTTTTTACAAGGAATCCCAGGAAGTCTTCAAATGCCACTACTACTATCTATACATTTCTATTGTCCAATGTATGAACCCATTAAAACTTGTTTATGACCCCCACCCTAGTGTGCAAACTGCAAAGTACTAGGTAAGTTTTGTTAGAAAAAAGCTTTTAAAATATCTTTAAACCAATTAATTGGGTCAAATTATATTAGCTAATTAAATTGGTGGTTATTGGTTGTTAATATTAGTAACTCCCAAATATTATATTGTGCATTAAAGTGCCTATTATATGCAATAGTTAATTGCATTGGAGGTTTGTTTTCCTATATAAAGGTGGCTAGTCCACAAGATGAAGTAGAATATTCTTGACGAAATTATTTTATCAAACCTATGAGCTATATGTAACACATATCTAAATTACTTGAGATATAGGTTTATTGTTTTGAGCATACGGGCGATTCTAGATTCGTGTGGATAGCTTTAGCTGCACACAAAGCTTCCGTGGATGAGCGTTATATCATGGGAGTGGAATGTCACACAACTCGGTGCAAGCGGAGACCTATCTTCTCTTAGGAGAGCGCTTTACGCGTGCCTCGATCAATATAAGTTTTTCTAATCTCTCTTATTTCATATTTGTAGTATCGTCATATTATTATTTTGTTGTGTCATTATCTCCAATTATATAAGTTAAAAGAAATTCTAACGAATATTTCCTACAATCTAAGAGAAGATACATTAGGATTTTTATGTAAAAATTGGAAAACTTTGGGGTGCCGTGTTGACTTGGGCTAAGAGTCTAAGACGTACTATTTAAAGGGGGAAAAAAAAATAAAGGAGAAGAAGATTAGTGCTTCATACTGTTAAGGAAGATTAAATTCCCACGTATCTGATTTCTTTGCTATAGCTGTTGTTTGGAAAGAGTGTTTAAAAAATCAGTTTCTTTTCCGAGCGAGAGGGTAGGAATAAGCAAGAAATAATCAGAGAAAATTTTGCATGAATATCTTTAAATTATTTTGTTCGCCTTGCTGTTTGGATTTTGCATTAACCCGTGATTTTATATTTCATGTGCTTTTTTTAGAGCTACTATGAAGGTGTGCTGTCTGGTATAGGTGAACTATGGTTTTCATCGCATGGAATACATTTCAACCATTCATATTAGAG
>JADGMU010000618.1:0-16199 GCA_016920895.1 Vaccinium myrtillus | reverse complement strand
AACCACGCACAAAACAAAGTTCGGTAGCACCCGGGGCAGCCCCGCAAAATTTGGCCTGCAGACCCCTTGAGCGCTCAAGCCCCTTGTTGAGCGCTCAAGCCCTGTCCAGTCTGTCGCTGGAAGAGCATCTAATGATGAGTTTCCAACTGAATGGCTGCCACCCAGCCATTTTTCTGTTGCTCGCATGCAACTGATAGACCTCAGGGTGAGCCTATATTACTCCCTTAGGCCCCCCACTTCAAATCAACACACTTCACCCCCCATTTCACTCTATAAAAGAGCTCCTTCTCCACCATTTGAAGGGGTTAGACACTCTCTCATCATCTGAGCCATTACTCACTCACCCTCAATCTATATTTTCAGAAACTTTCAATCCCTTTCACCCACCACTTCAAGCTCAATCCTTTTCATCCATCAAATCCATCCTTGATCATCAAGCTCTCTCACTATAATACACCATCATCCACTCTAAATCAACTCAAGTCACTACACACCTATCACATTCTGTCCAAAATAACCCACATTGTCCATACAAACACATCTACAAGCCAATCACCCATCAAAACCCCCAAAGTTCAAGCTTTGTTCATAATCAAAAGGTAGAAATCCATGTGAGAGTTACGGGTTGGTACTCTTGAGGGAGACCAGTGGGTTCATAGAGGTCCTCTATACCTCCAATGGACTCACAGGGTCTCAAATATGCAAGAAAGCAAACTTGGAAAACCCCAGCTTCAAATAGCTTGAGCGCTCAATGCTAAGGCCATGAGCGCTCAAGCCATTTGAACACTCTTTGTGTTTTTGTGGCTTCTGATCATGTTTCATCTTGTTGGTATCATCCTTGTGGTTGTTTGTTGGTTCAAAAACTTTTAAATCAGTTTATCTCATCTTTGATCATCGATCAATGAACTCAACAACCATAAAGATAGTATATCATCTTCATCAAGTCATGGATGACCCTATTTCATAAAGAAAACAGTGTATCTCACTCTTTTAACCATGATCAGAAGGTTTTAAGTTTATACTAACATCCAAGAATGATCAAAAATCACAGAAGCCCATAGCCCTTAAATGGGGCTTGAGCGCTCAAGGCCCTCACTATGAGCGCTCAAGCCTTGCTCATTTTTGGAGTTTGAATCTTGTTTATCTTGAGTTCTGCTATTCTGTTTCCAGTTTGTTGAGGTGTGTGTATTGATGTTTGGCTAAGCCAACCTGATAACAAAGTGTGTGTGTTGAGATGCGTGTGTTGATGTTTGGCTGTGCCAACCTAATATCGGAGTGTGTGTGTGTGTGTTGGTGTGTGTAGTGATGTTTGGCTAAGCCAACCTGATTTCCTCTCTCACATCAATCACTCTCATTCTAATCATGCTTATGTGTGGCTCGATGCTCGTTATCCATTCCCATGAACACCTCAAGTTTATTTTATTCATGACAAGAGAATTTCAACACATTATGCATCATCATATATCATGTTAAACTAGTTTGTGGTCCAGATGGGGGCTGAATGTTGCAGAAACACTCAAATCCAGAAGGTGGCTTGAGCGCTCAAGGTATCACTTTGAGCACTCAAGCTGTCTTCTAAATCAATCAAATTGTTCTCTTATTTCAGCTTGTTTTTGGCATCATGAGTGTTCTGCAAGGTTTTAATGCATTGATCCTCCATTCTTCCTATGCTGCTTGCCTTATTTTGGTCCATGAATTAGTTTTAAATCCATGATCATGTGATTATGTCATTCTGTCCAGTGAGCTAAATGATGTTTGTGAATAAGCAATGGTGGTCAGAACATGTTTTCATCAAACCAGAATCGTTAGGAGCATCAGAAGCATGTTTGGATTGAAGAGAGCTTGAGCGCTCAAGCCCTGTCTTTGAGCGCTCAAGCCCTTGGCAGAGGAATCAGATTGGTTTAGTTTTGTGTTGGCTAGTGGTGTTGTTTCTGTTTATTCTGTCGTCACTCTGTATATCCTGATGTTGTTGCTGGCTGTTCGATGTTCTTATTTGTTCATATTTGCACGTCATTGTCATTCATGTAGTCCACACCGCACATGCATACACTTAAATTCCATTGTTGTGCTTATCATTGTTACATGGCTCCCGTCCCCCATTTCCCGTAATTGCTCAAAGTCAAATTATAAACATCTCCCATAATCCCACAAAAGTCAAGTAGAGACCGGTTCTTCGAACCGGGCGAGGGGGGTGCCGTAAAACCCTTCCCCTCTCGTAACTGAGCTCCCGAACCTAAGATAGTATGGTGATGACGGGCCAGTAATCCTTACCCATTGAAAGAGGCACGAGTCAATCGATGTTCGGTTCCTCGGGGACAATCCGCTAAAACCCGGGTGGCGACTCCGAATCGATTCGAGGATCCTTCCGGAGGGGGCGTCCACAAAAAGCCAAAGGAGAAATACGGCGGAAATCAGGAACGTATAATGCCATAATGATGAGTTCTGGAATGCCAGATCTAGATACCCCTTTGGTAAGTGCCTTGGCCTTTTTCTGGTCTTCAAGTAATAATGCCTTTCACTTTCCCTGTGGGATGATGTCTCCTACACTCCAAGATGTCGCTTTTATTATGGGATTACGCCCACATGGAATAGAGGCTAATGATGCATTAGAACATCCAAAAGCGAGTTTTGAATATCCAAAGAAGAAAGATATCACCTTTAAGATTTTCTTGGAACAAAACATAAGCAAAGATCCTGATGCTCCAGTAACTGAAATGGAGCATATAGCCTTTCTGGTGTATTGGCTGAACAAATTCCTCTTCTGTGGTAGTGCGTTGAAAGTGACCAAAGATTACACTGATCTGGCCAAGGCACTCTCTGTTGGTCAAGAGATTGCACTAGCACCCATATTCTTAGCCCATGTTTATAGGTATATGAAGGAATTAGTAGATCATGAAATGGCTAGTTGTACTGGGCCATTATGGTTTGTGCAATTGTGGGCGTGGTCATATTTCTCTGAATTAGCTCCTGTCGAGACTGAAGAATAGAAGAAAAAGAAAGCAGGAGAAACAGAATTCTGTGGGTATTATCTGAAATCCCTGGTTCCAAAAGAGCACTCCTTTGAAGAATGCTTCTCTTAGATGTATCAATTGCCAGATGATCCTATCCCCACCTTTTGGACACCCTTTGAAAGAAATTCTACCTGCCCGGAATGGTTGAGGGTGAGGACAGAAGAGTTGAAGCCTGAAGATCCTGAACAACATGCAATTTGGGCCAGTTTTCTAACAGCAAGGGATCTGCCGTTTGGTATGTGCTCGTGGGCACCCAACAATAAATGTGGAGCTAAATATTACAATCCTGGGCAAGTTGCAAGGCAATTTGGGCTAATCCAATTTATATCAGTGCCTCCATTTCGCACAAGGAATTCTGCTTTGAATGAGAGAATGATCTTGGATGCAGAAGAAACCAAAAAGTTGGCCGAAGAAATTGTTGTTGTATTGAGTAGCATATTCAAATTAATGCCATTCCCGGATTTCGCTGCTACAGCTATGGCATTTGGCGACTGGTGGAGAACTGAATTGTTTACCCAACTATCTGAAAATCTGGATAAAGTGTTGGATAAAATATCCCCAGATAGGGTTGAAGCTTCTGCAGATGACAACCAAGAGATAAAGCATGACAAATTGGCCAAGAAAATGAAGGCAGCTGAATCATCAAAGACAAAATTCCTGTCCAGGAGAAAGACAGGTATGCCTTCATATAGTCAAATTTATCAATAATTCGCCAATTTGAAACCTTCTTTAAATGTAAGTGGAATCCACGTAATCTGGATGCTATGGAAGAGGCTAGGAGAAGTCGCATGAATGATATTGAAAATTGGAGAACTGAGCTGGCGGCTGCCACTTGGTGGAAATTATTTACATCTTCTCCTCAGGGGCAGCCTATGCCTCCTGTTGAATCCCTTAAAAAGCCCTATGGGAAACCTATTCCCCCAACTCCTGATACTTCCTTTGCTCTTGCCGATACATTGGCATATGATGGCATGTATGAGCTATTACCAGAAAATAGAAGAGTCACAGTCGCTAAGACCGATGCCCTTCAATGGGAAATTGAGGATTTCTATAAGAAAGGAGTAGTTAGGGTAATAACTGTCGCCCAACAAGGTGAATGTCATTATATAGGGGATTCTTCTATAACTGTTATCAATAATATTGATGAAAGTTATATTTGTATTGCAGAAGCTACTGTTCTTCTTGAAGTTGGTGAAGGAGAGGAAGAAGAAGAAAATTACAGTGAGTCAGAGGAGGTAGAAGAAAAAGCACCTCCTAAGAAGCCAAAACGCAAATTAGTGAAGGTAACTTTTAATCTCATGTTCTTCAATAGTGCCATCTGGGTATCTATTGATAGTGGTTCTTCTTTTCTGGAGACAACTGTTGACATTCCTAAAAGAACTCGAGCCAGTACCAGATCTCAAACTGGAGAGGATTTGCTTCATTCTTATTTTGCACAGGAGGTATTGGACTTAACCAATTTCCTCCTTTGGAATTATTATTGTACTCACAAATCTTCAGATATATATTCGCAGGCCAAGGATATCAGAAAGCCTAAGAAAAAGAAAACCCAGACTCAAGAGAAATCAGGGGAATCAGATGATAAAACTGATACCAGCAGAATCATAAAACCTCCTCTAGCTCCATCCTCAAGAGATATAAATATGACTTCATCGGAAGCAGGCATACAAACTCTAGATATACTGGGTTCAGTTCCCATTGGAGATCCCATGAATACTCTTTCACAAGAATCGATTCAGCCGGTAAGTCATTCTTGGGTATATTTTAAAAGAAAAATATCCTTGATGCCTATTATTCTGATTTATAAGAACAACAGTCATTGTCCAAAGGATCTACCATGGACTCACCGACCAATCTGCAGCCGTTAGAAGCAAAGTCAAGCTGGAACCCAAGTTGTTGCTTTTGAAGCTACATGAGACACTGAAGAAAGAGAAAAGTAGCAGTTATGTGTCTTCATCTGCTACTTCTTCTGGTAGTAGTCAAAATATTCCTTCTGTTGATGAAATTTCAAAGGCCAAAGATAATTTGAAGGCAGCTGTTGGTATGAATTTTGTGACCATAATACAGCCTGAAATGTTGAATACCCTAAAAAGAGCATTGGACCGGAAGTGTTGATAGCTACTGGAGACCTAACTGAACTTCCTCAAAATGCTCTCCAGCAAATCAAGGCTCAACTGCCAGTCATTATTCATGAATATAACATCACAATGAATGAGATTCAGGACTTAAAAGTAAAGCAAGGGACCTATGAGAATCTTGGAGGCAAGTTGATTGAAGCAATGACAGAAGGAAGGAGTTTCTCTGAAGATGGAGGATTTTCAGGAGAAGAAGAATCAACTTGCATCTCAGAAGGAAGGAGTTTCTCTGAAGATTCAGGAGGCTCAAGAAGAAATTAGGCGTCTACAAAAGCACATTGAGCAGCTCCAAACAGATGGAAATTCCATCGAAGAGAAAATCTTGAAGACCAAAGAAGAAGAAGAGATGGCGACTGAGGTACAACCCTTATTTGAAGAATATCAGGCATTGACAACCATCATGCCTGATATTGAGCAAAAAATTGGAGAATTGGTGACCCAAGCAGCTGCTGGTTCTGCAGTTTGGAATACTTTCAAGGCTGGAGTAATTGAGAAGATGTAGAGGTCTGCCTTTCTCTCTCTCTGGCTGCTGTTTAAACTTTTATTTCTGCTGTTTAAGTTTTACAGTACTTTTGGTTTTCGAGGCACTCCTGTTGGCTTGTAGAAATAACTTTTTGCATCCATCATCTCCCACATTGTTGGGTACCATTTCTTTAGAAACTTTCCATTTATTGGATGCTTATGAGGTTCTCCATCTAAATCATGCAGAAGATAAGTACCTCCTTTGAGAATCTCTGAAACTTGGAAACGACCTTCCCAATTGGGAGACCATTTACCAAATTTAGGATCTGTAGAATCTAATGGTAATACAGTTTGCCAGACAATATCTCCGACAACAAAAGATTTCTCCTTCACCCTTTTATTGTAAGCACGAGCAACTTTCTGCTTCTACACCACCAAATGATCTAAAGCAGATAAACGGATTTCATCTAAATCCTCTAATTCTGCAAACATAGCTTGATCATATTCTCCATGATCATGGCCATTTTGAAAAGCAACCCGGGCTAATTTTATATAAACTTCCATAGGTAAAACAGCATCATGACCATAAGTTAATGTCTATGGAGTAATACCAGTTGCTGTTCGTTGAGAAGTTTGATATGCCCATAAAGCGTCTGATAATGATTCATGCCAAATCTTTGGTTTATCTTCTACCATTTCCGAATAATCCCTTTAAGGATTTTGTTAGTAGATTCAGCTTGACCATTACCTTGAGCATAATATGGAGTTGAATGTGATACTTCTATCCCAAATTGAGCCATAACAGCATGTATTCGATCTCCAAAGAAAACAGATCCTCTATCAGCCACAAGATGTTGAGGAACGCCAAAACGGTGTATAATCCGCTCCTTGATCATTGTAATAATCTCTTCTTGAGTGACAGAAGTCATTGTGATAGCTTCAGCCCATTTTGTGAAAAAATCTGTGGCCACAACTATATAAGTATGGCCTTTAGAAGAAGAGGGATGAATTTTCCCTATCATATCCATGGCCCACCCACGAAATGGCCAAGGTTTGATAACAGATTTCATTAGAGAAGCTGGAATATGTTGGACTGGTCCATGAGTTTGACAAGCTTGACAACCTTGAGCAAAGCGGATACAATCCTTAAGGATGGACGACCAATAATAGCCGTATCTCCTATGGAGCCATCTCATCTTGCGACCAGATTGATGTGATCCACATATGCCTTCATGTACTTCTCCCATAACCTTCATGGCTTGTTGAGGTCCCAGACATCTTAGAAGAAGATGGTCTTCAAAACTCTTTTTGTATAATTCTCCTTCCCCAAGCAAATATTGTAAAGCCCGTTGCCTAGTTTGCTTCTCAGAAGGAAGGTTTGGATGTTTAAGAAAAGAGATAATTTCTTTTCGCCAGTCATCTACTTCTTCTTCAAGATCAGATGTAAAGACATCTAAAGAAGAATTTCTCCTTTTTACAGAAGGTAAACTTCTTCTAAGGATTGTAATTGTTCGATTGTACCAACCTTGAGGAATTTTAATGCCAGTAGCAACTTGCGCCAGCTCATTGGTTTCATAATTAAATCTTCTAGGAATATGCAGAAGGCTGGCATCATCAAATTCATCCAATAATTGTCTGGCAGCCATATAATAAGGAGCAATCTCTTCACTATGACATCTATATATGCCCCCCAATTGATTAATTAGCAATTTGGAATCTCCAATAACTTCAATGGTACGGGCATCCATTTCGCGGAGAATTTCTAATCCAATAATTATCCCCTCATATTCAGCTTGATTATTTGTACATGGGAAATCAAACTGAAATGATAGATGTGTCTTAATTCCGACAGGAGATATTATGAGGATTCCACAACCAGAAGATGAAATAGTTCTAGAACCAACAAATAATAATTGCTTAGGAGTAAAAGATGTAGTAAAAACATCTAGGCCGATTGCTTCTTCATCAACATCCACAGAGGGATGATCTGTTAAGAAATCGGCAAGCGCCTGTCCCTTTACTACTTTTTGGAGAATATATAGGAAATAAAAGCCCATAAGTGCAAGAGACCATTTACCAATTCGGCCTCGGATTATAGGCCGAGAAAGTAAATACTTAATTAAATCAGTCTTGTAAATCAAGTAAACCAACACAGGCATCATATAGTGCCTAAGTTTTATTGCTGAAAAGTACAAGGCTAAACAAAGTTTTTCCACAGGAGAATATCTGCTCTCAACAGCAGTTAACAATCTACTAAGATAATACACTGCTTGTTCCTTGCCTTGTTCGTTATTTTGAGCCAACAAACTTCCATTAGAAGTTTCTGATGCTGAAATATAAAGACGAAGAGGTTTCTTCTTAATGGGAGGCATAAGAACTGGAGGTTGTGTAAGATACCTCTTAATCACATAGAATGCCTCTTGATGTCTTTGTTCCCACTCGAAATCCTTTTCATTCTTCAACTTAAGGAGTTTTGAAAAAACTTGGACTTTCCCGGCCATGTTAGAAATAAATCTTCTGATGAAATTTATAAGGCCCAGAAAACTTTGAAGCTCCTTTTTACATGAAGGGGGTTTAGCACTTAGAATGGCTTTTGTCTTGTTTTGAGCCACCTCTATCCCTCTCTGATGAACTAAAAATCCTAAAAAATTTCCTGCGGATACATTGAAGGCACATTTCAGAGGATTCATCTTTAGTTCATATTTCCTTAAACGCTCAAAAGTTAGCTTCAGGTGCTCAAGATGCTGCCTGAATGAATCTGATTTGATCACCACATCGTCAATATATATCTCCATGAAACGACCAAGCATATCATGAAACATAAAATTCATAGCCCGTTGATAAGTTGCTCCTGCATTTTTAAGGCCGAATGGCATTACTACCCATTCAAAGGCCCCTAAACCTCCTGGGCAACGAAAAGCCGTTTTGTGGACATCTTCTTCAGCAATGTAGATCTGATTGTAACCTGAATGACCGTCCATAAAGGACAGTACCTTGTGATTGGCTGCTCCATCAATTAGAACATCTGCTAGGGGCATAGGATATTCATCCTTTGGAGATGCCAAATTCAAATTGCGGAAGTCAATACAAACTCGTACCTTCCCATTTTTCTTTATTACTGGAACGATGTTGGATAGCCACTCCACATATGTGGTGGATCTTATAAAACCAACTTTCACTAGATGTTCCAGTTCTTCCTTGACTCATAGATTCAACTCAGGAGACATTACCCTAGGAGCTTGCTTGTATGACCTGATTCCTTCTTTAATAGGAAGTCTATGTTCTACAAACTTTCGATTTAGGCCAGGCATGTCTTCATATTCCAAAGCAAAACAGTCTTTATATTCACGAAGGAGATCGATGTAAGCATTCTTAACAATATCAGGTAACCTTTGACTTACATAAATAGGCTTTGGCTTATCTTCTGAACCTAAATTGGTCTCCTCCAATGGATCTTGAACATCTGCTTTTAAATCATCTAGCTTCGCTGGTGGAGCCTCCAAATCTTCTATATTTGATAACATCATCTGGAGATGTATTGCCCCCCTCAAAAAGTAATTCGGCTGTAAAAACTGAATTATCTTCTTGATCCAAATAGCATAACTTCTCCTCAGCCAAATACCCTACGAATCTGGCCATGGTAGCCTGAAGGGCCACCATCCTCTCATGCACTGTTGGAGCTTGATTCATAAGTAAGAGCTTGGAGAAGAGATGTGCTCGGCCTATTAACCTCTGTAAGGAGAGGGCCAACCAGTTGAACTCATCCATAGAAGTTTGATTCTCCAGAGTAAGAGCAGTAGGTTTTCCATACTTGCCATACCCAGTAAATTTGACTGGGCTGATTTCATCATCATATAATTTAGCATCAACATGATTAGAAGAGGCAAGAAAAGGCCTCTTATCAGCCCAGACAACTTCAACATCATCACTGTGCCAGAAGATCAAGCATTGATGAAAAGTAGATGGAACCGCCATACAAGCATGGATCCAGTCACGTCCTAGTAGAAGATTGTAACTGGATCGAGAGTTGATAACAAAGAATGGGGTAGTTAAAGTTTTCTTACCCACTTGAAGGTTCATAATAATTATCCCCTGTGCTATTGTAATACCACCAACAAAATCAGAAATACTAGCACTGGAGGGGGGACTATCTTGATCTCCTTTGCCTAATTTAATCATTATAAATCGAGGCATTAGATTAGCAGCAGATCCATTATCCACCAGAATGCGAGTTATTGGAATTCCATCTAGATAACCCTGAACATATAAAGGGCGGAGATGTTGAGTCATCAAAGGATCTGGCTTCTCAAATAAGATACTCACCACAGGAGATGGAATGTAGACAGATGGCTCATCCTTCAACACTACAACGAAAGGAATGTTGGAATAAGGAGTCATCTGGAGAGGTGACGGTGGAGAGATAGCAGACATGGAAGCATCAATAACTGGAGTTTCACCTGTGAACTCCACATTGCTTGCCATAGAAGATGGTTGGCCCTTTTTAGCCATGAAAGCCTGTGGGAGAACGAACACCATGTTGCATGATAAATTAGCCAAGGAAGAAGATACAAGAGTAATAGGAGGAGTTTCCTTCACCACCATTGAATCACCAGAAGTACGAATCGTAAGAGCTCTTGGCTTAGTAAGAATATCTTTCCAAACAGGTTTGGAGAATTTAGGAACAGGAGATGGTGAAGCTGTTGGAGCTTTTGAAGAAGAAGCCTGGTGTTTAACAGGGCGATACTCCATCCTTGTGTGAGGTTGCTTTGATGTATAAGAATGCTTTGGAGGAATAGGTGGAGGAGTTGGAATTCCTTTGGCTAAACGTTCAGCCTGTCGTATCCTCTGATGACGCCGCTTTTGAGACTAGGATAATGGGATCTCAGGCTGAGGAAACTTTGGATGTTTAACTTTAAACCAATGATTAGGAGATACAGAACTAGGTGGTTTAACCGTCATAGGATGTCCCTCCCTTGGTGCAGTGATAACCAAAGAATTCATTTGCTTCTGAACAGCAAAAGTGTCTCGTTGAAGCCTATTGAAAACAGAGACATGTTTTTGTGGAACTCGATTGGGAGAAATTGAAGTTGTGGACTCTCGTGGACGTTTAACCACGATACTCTTCAGACGATCTTTCTGCTCTTGTTTCTGTTTGCCACACTCTTTGCATCGATGAGAATCAATTTTCCCTTTATAAATCCTTTTCGACTACGGAAAACCTCCAGATCCCACCAGATAGATGAAGACTTGTGATCAGGAGAACTATCAGAGTCATTACAGATTTGTTTCCCCTTGGAATCACGAGAAGGGGCTCCTAAGGAGATCTTTCTGTGCGGATACGTACGAGGAGCCCTCTCTCATATCGATCGACATGCACCATATTTGAGGCAAAATATCCAGGAAAAGGATCATCATCAACTGCCATGCCCTTCTTTGGAGCTTCTGGGAATTTGAAATCTCCTTTATCGATACGATCTTGGATATCATTCCGGAAAGAGATGCAATTCACCGTAGTGTGGTTCCAGGAGTTATGGTACTTACAATATTCTTTTCCCTTGATTTCAGCCAGGGGAGGAATTTTATGACTAGTAGAAAAACGTAATAACTTGTCACTCATGAGATGGTCAAAAATTTCCTCCGCCTTTGTGATATCAAATGTATAAGACCTAGAAGTCTTAAGGGATACCAAAGAACCCTGAGCTTTAGTAGGCTCCACTTTAACGAATGCTTTGCAGGCATATGGCTTCCTGTTGATGATTTCAGCCACTGCCACCTCTTGGATATCCTCTGTGTCAGCAGTAGCTACTTGATAATTAGGATCTCTGTAATAAGTACCCTTAGAAGCATTGCGTCTGTCTTGATCTTCAGTCAGCAACTGCTCGTAACGAGTGGCTCTTGCAGCCAACTCAAACAAATCCCTCATCTTCAGGAATTCATTACTCGCTGCCTCACCACATTGGACTGTAAAGTGAGCAACATGTTCCACTGTAGATCTGGTATCTTCTCCAGAAAATTGAGCGAAATCTGGAACTTTATATCCCTTAGGAAATTCAACACAATCTACTGCTTCATTGTAGGGTTTCTTATAGACAGGACGACCAAATTTCTGCAATGCTAGACTGAACTGATCTTGCACATACTCGATCACCTGCTCCTTATTTAAAAGAACTTGATTTTTGTTTTGAGGAGTAGGTAGTAAACCACTAGGTTGATAACCAAAAGATCCTGTGGCAAACAAAGGATTTGGTTCCTTCCATTGTCCTGGAGCAGTATTAATGTGAGTAGATGTTCCCATTTTTCAACTTTCCAACGCCAGGGGATTCTTTTTGCCCCCCGGGTGGCTAAGAAGGAGAATTTGAAGAAGATGCCTGGAATCCACTTAGGACAAAACCTTGAGGGCCAGGCATTTTTGGAGGACCATTATTAGGACTTGTGCTTGTTGCCACAGAAGCAACTGAACTGAGTTTCTCAGTCAAGAGCACCATCATATCTTTGATAGTTTTGGTAATATCCTCCTGAGATTCCTTCATCTTTTGTAATGGACCAACGATCGATTTTTTCAAATCCTCTGATAAACCACTATTGGTTTCAATTATGACATCTCACATACCAACGGCCATTTCCTTGAGATCCTCTTGAGAGATTGCAAGAGGTTGGCTGTCAGAAACCAGCACTTCCTCAAGGATATCATCACCAGTTGTTGTCTTCTTAGCTCCTCCTTTGTTAGCACCTTTTCCAACCATCTTGAATAAAACTTTCGTTGTCTTAAATGAGTCCCACCGGGCGTGCCAAAAATGTTGACACGGAATTCTCTAGGGACACGAGAATTGCTAATGCCAACACCGAGTGGTGTTGTGAGTGTTCGGGCGTGCCAGGAGATAGGAGATCTCCAGAAGATTGATAAAGAAAAGCGCCTAAAATCTGAATAAATTCTTTTCAAGCAACTGTGATAACTTAATCAGGAGGAACTAAGTTACAAAAGTTCGAATGCCTTGAACAAGGACTTCAACAACTAAAAGAAAAGAAGATTACATAGAAAAGAAGAAAGAGGAAGAAGAGAAAGATAGGAGATGAGAAGTGATAGACATGATTGATAGAATAACAATCGACTAACTCGATGGTTAGGAAATCAATTACAATGCTGCTGTGAGCTTTTGGTGTGTGAACCCTTGCCAAATTGCACTAAGGTTTGTATTTAAAGAAACTTCATTTGTAACCGCCCATGATATGGGATCATGTCCCAAGATCTGTGTATTTCTGATGTTGCTCTTGATAACTGCTTATCCACGTCTTCCATTTAGCCGAAAATAACTAACCAATAACTTGATAATTCTCACATGTGTTTTCGGCTTAATACAACTTCGAAATTCAAAAATGTATCCCCTAAAAATAAGGTAACTGCCTTATCTTTTCTTCTAAAGATAAGTATCTCCTGATTTATAGGGGCTTATGGTTTCAAAAGATACTTTGCCACGTATATGCTCCAAATATGGTACAAACAACGGCGGAAAAAGCGAGAGAGAAAAAAACGACGTCATTTTGGCTCTCATCCCACAAAACCCCAAAACACGATCTAGCACTACAAGAAAAGTGATAATCTGTGAGGAAATGTTGGTGAGGAAAATAAAATTCGTCTCCAATTATGTCTTTTTTGTGAGGAAAATCATATTTCGTCACTAATTTAGAGGGAAAGCAAATTTAAGGTGAGGAAATATTATTTTCTCGCTAAAATTAGTAAATGGGCGAGGAAATTTATAATTTTGTCTCTAAAAGAGTGGACAAACCAAAGTTTAGGCGAGGAAATATTAATTTTCCTCGCTAATATGCTCCCTCCATACCGTCCCCGGGCGCGCGAAACTTTGAAATCCGTTGGACGACGAAATCAATCCTCACTGAAAAACTCACATTGCGCGAGGAAAATGTTTCGTCGTTCATTTTTATGGAGCTAAATTTATTTTTACATTATTTTACTTGGTCGACGAAATAATTCCTCGCTAATGAGCTCACATTGGGCGAGGAAATATTTTCCTCGTTAATTTGTATGGACCGAAATTTCTTTTTACATTATTTTACTTGGCCGAATTGGACGACGAAATAAATCCTTGCTAATGAACTCACATTGGGCGAGGAACTGTTTTCCTCGCTAATTTGTATGGACCGAAATTTATTTTTTCATTATTTTACTTGGCCGAATTGGACGACGAAATAAATCCTCGCTAATGACCTCACAATGGGCGAGGAACTGTTTTCCTCGCTAATTTGTATGAACCGAAATTTCTTTTTTCATTATTTTACTTGGCCGAATTAGACGACGAAATAAATCCTCGCTAATGAACTCACATTGGGCGAGGAACTGTTTTCCTCGCTAATTTGTATGGACCGAAATTTCTCTTTTCATTATTTTACTTGGCCGAATTGGACGACGAAATAAATCCTCGCTAATGAACTCATAATGGGCGAGGAACTATTTTCCTCGCCAATTTGTATGGACCGAAATTTCTTTTTACATTATTTTAACAATTTATTTTGTCACCTATACTCCTCATATATATTCTTTAGGTGACAAAATTTTTTCTAACTAAAGAGGTTTCTCTAAGAAGCTTTCTAACGACGAAAAGTTTCCTCGCCTATGTAATTTTATAACATTTAAATTAAATTACTTGCCGACGAAAAGTTTCCTCGCCTATGTAATTTTATAACATTTAAATTAAATTATTTGCCGACGAAAAGTTTCCTCGCCTATGTAATTTTATAACATTTAAATTAAATTATTTGCCGACGAAAAATTTCCTCGCCTATGTAATTTTATAACATTTAAATTAAATTACTTGCCGACGAAAAGTTTCCTCGCCTATGTAATTTTATAACATTTAAATTAAATTATTTGCCGACCCTCCTCGCCTATGTAATTTTATAACATTTAAATTAAATTACTTGCCGACGAAAAATTTCCTCGCCTATGTAATTTTATAATATTTAAATTAAATTATTTGCCGACGAAAAGTTTCCTCGCCTATGTAATTTTACAGGATCGATTTCCATCATTATTGGCGAGGAAATTGATGAATTATCGACAAAAAATCATTGATATAGGAGACGAAATATTTCCTCGCCAAAACTCAATATAGGAGAGGAAATTATTTCGTCGTCAAAAACGCATTATAGGCGAGGAAATTCTTATTTTCCTCGCCATGTGACCTTCTGCGACAACCCTTTGTCGACAAAACTGGTGACAAAATATTTTCCTCGCCTATACCATTGGCGAGGAAAAGTGTGCCATTTATGACGATTTTGATTCCTCGCAAATTATGATTTTTCTTGTAGTGTAGAAGAAACAAATCTTCCACAGTCGACAGGCATGGACCCTCCACGGCCGATCGATTGCCGCCATCATTCCTCCATTGCCGCCCCCACTACCAATGATGGCACACCACCAACTCCTACAACCTCTACGATATCTGATTTATTATTATTATTTTTCCGATCTCGATCTCGTTTTGAGGTTTTATGGATGATCATGTTTAGATTCTGAAAGGTTTAAGGTCGGATCATTTCAATAATCCTCATGTTTGGTGAGTTTTTTTCCCACCCATGTGAATTCATTGATGGTGAACTTGTAGTCATTTGTTTTTCTTGTTGAAGCTTCTGCAACTTGTGATGCTCCAATCTGCTATGGGGTTATAGATGAAAGCTATTAGAAGGATTTAATCACCCAAATGAATCCTAGTTACTAATCATGGCTATTTGAAGTTTACTGATCGACAGCTTTGCTGTTATACTGGTATTGATTTCTATCTTGTGTGTCTCATACATCTCCTTTGGCTCTTTTTATTTGTTTTCGTGTGAAAGGCATCAAAACAATACAGTTTTACTATGCACAACAGCTGTTGTGCGCTCCTTGCACATCAGCATCCCCGCCTCCTAATTAATTGAATCGAGAACAATAGACAATTAACGCAAGTAGGAAAAATCACATGCATAAAACAATTAATAATATTTATGAGGTTTCATCCTCAACCCTAGTTTAAAAGTTTAGCCTAACATAGAGAAAAATAAAACCTCAAAAAAACCTCCTTTGCTTATCTTGTTATCCAACCGGGCGTTGCCCGTTGAGAAGGTGCTGCAGCTTGGCCTCAGCTGCAACCGCGATCGAATTGTTTGGTCTCCAGCGGAAGTCTCCTCGTCCAAACCCATGCCAAAATATATAAAGCTCATGCTGTAGAACTTCAATTAGAGAGAATCCAAAGTTTCCCTAAATAGAAAATATTCCCTCCAGCCACTAAGGAATCCTCGGCCTTTCATATAATTCTATTCAAATCTAATTTACTTAGGCTACGTGTGCAAGTCATGGGCTTACTTTACTGTGTTTGGATGGCCGGAATCAAAGATCAGGAATGGGTATCCTATTCCTGGGTAATCCAATTGATGTGTTTGGTTCATGTGGGAATGTTACACAGGAAAAAAATATTAATTCCCATTCAAGCGTTTGGTTTGACCATTCGAAGTTAAGGAATGGAATGTATTTTTACTTCATTTTTCTGAAATACCCTTTGTAGGATAGGTTCTTTGTTTAATTAAGTCAAAATAAAAT
>JADGMU010000617.1:0-74457 GCA_016920895.1 Vaccinium myrtillus | reverse complement strand
GGTATTAGAGTGGTTTTAGAAAACTCCTTCTAGTTGTTGCTGGGAGATATGAATAACAGACAGAGTTTCTACATCTTTATGAAACAGTTCATGTTCTATTTGATAAAATAAAAAATGTTTGATATGTGTTATACTCATGATGTGTTAACTAAGATGAACTGCTTTCCTAAAATATTACCCCGTTATTACAATTCATTGTCTATCCAACCATGGAATTTTTTTTTTTGTGCGGTAAAAAGTTGTATCTAACGAAGTTGTTAGTCTTATACCTTGAAAATGATGGAGAGTAATTTTATAATCACACTCGTGCTTGAAAACTTCGTTCTATCAATTGCTGATCATGGCAATTATTAAATTGGGAGTCATAGTTTTTGTATAATAATTCTTGTATGAAATTAGTTTCTATGCTACTCCTAACAGGAAGAAGTTTATTGGAAAAAAGAAATTGACTTTATTCTCTTTTGGAAAAAGAAAAAGAAGAGAAATTGATAACTATTTTTCAAAATCTTTTGAGAATAAAGGGAAAAAGGAAGTCCAAAAGGACAAAAGCCTAGAAGGTAAAACAGAAACTTAACAAAAGACCACAAAAGAATCTGTTAAGTGCTATATTTGCTTACCCACTGTAAAAATTAAAGTAGGAGAGCATTCCCCACCTTGTGTTGGGTCTGCACCTGGTCCAACCTCAATGGTTAGATTCGTTCAACTGTAAAACTTTGATGTTTTAACCTTTATCACAAAAAAATAAAAAATAAAAAATCCAGCTCGATTCCTATTTTTAACTTGATCTTTTTTTTTTTTTTCCCCCTTTAATCAGTCAGGTGCTTGACAAAACAATGTTTGTTTTGGTGTCAAATTTTGGTCCAAAACTTTGATCAAATGCTAACCGATATTCAATTGAGTAGATTTTTGTAAAAAGATTAAAACAACAAGCTTTATAGGACAGACGGATTTGATCATCCATTTGGGAACGGGTACGGGCTCCACACAAGTTGAGTAATGTTCACCACTTTTAAATTGAATGAATGAAATAGCACTAAAAAATGTGGACTGATCTGATGTTGCCAAACCATGCATACCTGTTAGAACCATCACAGTACAAATACTGTTGTAATCTTTAGGTGATGAAGATAGGACAACATGTTTAAAAGGAACAGTAATATCCCAAAGTGGAAGAGTCCACCAAGGTCTATTAATAGGATCCCAAATATAGTACTTGGACGGCTCAACTGCACTTCTACCGACAAGTATACCTTGGAGAGTACCCTACGAAATAGTCGCAAATGTCACGATTTCGCGGCCATCTTCCGAACCACCAAAATTCCCCAACGTGAAAAGTAATGTTGAAAATGTCAGGTAGGTATTGGGTCTCGACGCGACATTGATCTGTTTGACCATTGTCGTTGATGGATAGCTGAGGAAATGGTGATTTTCCAGTGGGGTTGCATTGTTTTGGTGGTAGTCTATATGACTTGGTGACATTACCCCCATAGCTAATGTTTTGCACAAGTGTTGAGTTTTTGGCGAGCATGGTTAGTAGTTGGGTTGGAAGATCTGGCCAGGACCTTGGGTTTTTTGTGGGGTTTTTGAGGAGTGGGAATTGCTTTCCTTTCTTTGACCTTTTTAGACCCATTTCTTGTGAGCAAAAATGAGACTGATAGGCATAGTTTTGAGTTCCATTTAGGCAAAGCTGAAATAGGCAATTACAGGCTTGGCCTCCAAGTTTAGTACCTTATTATATTATATATATATATATACACCGGCGATCCTGTCAAGGATCCCGGATTTCCCGGATTGAAGGGTTTTTTGGTGTTTTGATGCTTTTAAAAATTGTTTTTGGGAAATCCGAGCCGTCCAATGTCTTCAAAAGGTGTTTTCCAAGGTCCACGCGGGAAATCTTCAAAAAAAAATACCGGGAAGGGCTTGATCCAAGTAGTTTTTCGCAAAAAACGTAAATATAAAGTTTTTGCAAAATCTGCTGGATCAAGCCCTTCCCGGTTTTTTTGAAGATTTTCCGCGTGGACCTTGGAAAACACCTTCTTCTGGCTACATTGGACGGATCGGATCGTCAAAAATATCGGGAAGTGGAGTCCCGGATCCGGGACTCCCGGACTAGAACCGGACTCTATATATATATATATATATATATATATACTCTCTCGGTCAAGGATCCCGGAAATCCCGGATTGAAGCGTTTTGGAGCATTTAGAAAATGTTTTTGCATGATCCGAGCCGTCAATGTGTTCAAAGGTGTTTTCCAAGGCCCACGTGAAATCTTCAAAAAAAAATACCGGGAAGGGCTTGATCCACGCAGTTTTCGCAAAACCGCATATTTACAAAATTGCGTGGATCAAGCCCTTCCCGGTATTTTTTTTTGAAGATTTCCCGCGTGGGCCTTGGAAAACACCTTTTGAACACATTGGAGGGCTCGGATCGTCAAAATTTGATCCGGAACTATGAGATCCGGACCCAAGGGTCCCGGACAGGAGAGTTCCTCTATATATATATATATATATATATAGGGAGAGCTTCTAAAACGGGATTCCCGTTTCCGGACCTCCATGATCCAAACATTTTTTTGACGATCCGATCCGTCCAATGTGTTCAGAAGGTGTTTTCATGGGTCCTCGCGGAAAATCTTCAAAAAAAAATACCGGGAAGGGCTTGATCCAAGCAGTTTTCGCAAAAAATATATATTTACAGTTTTTGCGAAAATTGCTTGGATCAAGCCCTTCCCGGTATTTATTTTTGAAGATTTTTCGCGTGGACCCTTGAAAACACCTTCTGAACACATTGGACGGCTCGGATTTTCCAAAAATAATTTGCAACACAAAAAAAATCACTTTTTTCTTATTAACGGGAGGTGTGGACTAGAAGTTTTGTGTATATGGGAGAGTATATATATATATAGAGGAACTCTCCTGTCCGGGACCCTTGGGTCCGGATCTCATAGTTCCGGATCAAATTTTGACGATCCGAGCCGTCCAATGTGTTCAAAAGGTGTTTTCCAAGGCCCACGCGGGAAATCTTCAAATAAAAATACCGGGAAGGGCTTGATCCACGCAATTTTGTAAATATGCAGTTTTTGCGAAAAACTGCGTGGATCAAGCCCTTCCCGGTATTTTTTTTTGAAGATTTCCCGCGTGGGCCTTGGAAAACACCTTTTGAACACATTGGACGGCTCGGATTTCCCAAAAACAATTGAGAAAAGCATGAAAACGCTTCGGTCCGGGAAATCCGGGATCCTTGACAGGAGAGTGTGTGTATATATATATATATATATATATATATATATATATATATATATACACACATCACTTGAAGTCTAGATGAGTAGAATTTAAAAAATAAAATGAATCGTTGACTTGGGGCGCACGTAACACAATTTTAGCACACGGCTAATCTTTTTCCCTTTCATGATTCTTTGAACAGTCCCTTTCATGTAAGTGGTGGCTAGCTCATGCGGTGGAGCTCTTGGATCCCTCATATTGTATCTTGGGATCGAGTCCATTCTCCCATCCCCATGCAATAAATTCGGAATAACGAATGACCAAAAAAAGGGAAAAAAAACAAAAACAAAGGCCTTTCATAATGACTTAGACAACGTTTCAAAACAAGGCCATGGCAGACATAGGATTTGTGCTTGCCAAGAACTTGAGCCTCATGTATTTTAATATTGGTAACAAAAAATATGTTTCCAATGTATTAATTTGTTTTGCTATTTGTGAGGTCTGAGGACTTTAAATGAGCCTCCACTAATGGACGATGAGATTTGTCTCCCATGATTAGTTGAGGTACGAGTAAGTTGATCCAGACACCTGACTATCAAAAAAAAAAAGGAGTAGGTTTGGTTATTCGCTTCCAGCAAAATTGAATCAATCCGGTCCATGCTCGCCCTACAATTAGTGATGCCAGGAGGCAATGTCATTTGAAAGTGTTGGATCCGTTTAATAACAGCTGTTGGGATTTGTATTTCTAAAACAAGGAAAAAACATGTGCTTAATGTGACTTTGTTTTGAAATCAAAACTGAATATTCTCTTCATGGAAAGGTTTTGACTTTTGACAAGAAAAAAACATGTGTGAATTGTGACATTATTCTCCTAATAGAAAGATTTTGAATTTTGACTAAAGAAAAAAACATGTGCTAAATGTGTGCTTAATTAGTGCACATATTTTTTTGGGATGATTGATTCAATCACAAATTTTTGATTGATTTTGATTCCGAAAATAATGTTTCCCCTTCACCTATATAAAGAGATGCTTTTCAGTCTTTCAAACATATCGAAAAAACATTTTCACTACAGAAATTCAGAGAGCAAGAAAGGTCGATTGTGTTTTGCATTTCCGGTCTTTTTCCCGTGCAGAAAAGATCGAGACAGAGGCTGTATTCTGGGCTGTTTTATCCTGGAGGCGACGTGGCTACAACTGCTTGCACAGAGAGGGCGGAGCCGCGAAAAGTCTTAAAGAGAGCGACCTAGTCCGCGACTCAACCCAAAACAGCAGCCAATTTTTGTGGTATTTCTGTTCATTTATAGATTTTGAGGTAAACGGTTCCATTAATTTTTAAAGTATTTCCAACAGCAGCAGTTTCTTTATTTAGGTTTTGAATCAAAGTATTAATCGGCCGGTTTCGCTTTGGGTTTGATGTAAAAAAATATTCTCAAATCCAAGAAATTTTCCATTGCCGGGTGGGTATGGTACACGTGGTACTCGCTTGGCTATCTCAGCCGTCCACAGCGTGATCCGACAGTCCGGATTTTAGAGAGAGAGAAAAAGGAGAGGGAGTGGTCGGGTGAGAGGAGAGAGAGGGAATCAATCTAGGCCATACAGATCGATGCACCTTGTTCGATCGGATGGGTTTCCAAAACCCAATCTCCAATTTAAAACTAGTGGGGCCCGACCCAAGCACATTTTCTCTCTTCTTCCCATTTAGGAAAATACTCTCCTAGTGCACAAATTGTGCACAAATGAGTCGGTGTGGTCCATTTCGGAGTCTCATACAAATGATCAAAGCTGTTCATCAACTTTAAAATTTTGATTAGCCTACGAGAAAACCAGCTCAATCTAAAAACTTTAAATATTTGATCAAACTTTCAATTTTCATTCAAAATTTAGAATCCTGAAATATGAAGAAATTTTAAATAGAAGTTAACTAATCGGATCAAATAGTTATAAAAATTTGATTGAGCTAAATTTTTTCAAAGCGACTCCAAAAATTATTTTAAAGTTGATGAACGGCTTGGATCATTTGTATGAGACTCCAAAGTGGACCCCACCAATCCATTTGTGCATAATTTATGCACAACGAGAGTGTTTCCCGAAATGGGAAGTAGACGGAAAATGTGCTTGGGTCAGAGGGCCCCACTGGTTTTAAATTGGAGACTGGGTTTTGGAAACTCATCCGAACAAGGAGCACATCTGGATGGCTCGGATCGGGGGTGGGTACTGCCACGTGGTACCCACCCGGCACCGTTTTTTTTTTTTCCCCTCAAATCCGAACACAAACAGAATAATACCCGGACCTAGGGTGGCTGCTGCGCAGCCTCTGCACAGCAGCTGCTGCGCAAAATCGCAGCCATCCGTTGTTTGGATGAACGGTCTAGATTTCAAACAACAAATACGATTTGTTCGCGCGAACAATTTGTTTTCAATCCAAACCGTTAAAAACACTTATGGACGGCTGCGATTGTGCGTAGCAGCTGCTGTGCAGAGACTGCACAACAGTAACCCCGCGTCCATAATACCCCAGGACTTCTAATTTACCAACCATAAACTAAAACTATTCATGTATACACTACCTAACACTAAAAGTTCTTTTTCGTTAGTTCTTATATTGTAAACCATGCAAAAGTGATTTTGCCATTGACTTAGGCATTATTGTTGATTTGTTTGGTTTCTCTTCAAATATTTTATATGTTGCTGCTGGTATGAATTAAATACCTTTCGAAAGTTAAATTGCTTAACTATGTTGAATGGTTGAATAATAAGGCATATACCCAAAGTTAAATTAATAAAGGATATACCTTATCGAAGGTCGATTTTTAAGTTTTATCCCATAGTTTTTTACCCTTCATATTAAGAAAGCATCATCATTACACCTTTTATATCAGCTTTTACATTATCATTAAACTTTACCCACTAATTTTTCAAAAAAAAAATCTACTTTTAAGGGTAATATAGGAAATGTACCAACTTTTACCCACTAACTTTTCAACGTCACACTTATTCAAGAACAACCTAAAATGGAATACGCTACTCTTTTCAAGGAACGAGGGATAACGATCTACGGAACCTTAACAGTAATAATTGATAGTACAAAATTTCAGCTTTCAGGGTAGGATAACGATCTATGGAACCTTAACAGTATAAATTTTCTTTACATCTGAAAAAAATTAATTAGCTAATCCTTATATTGGATGGAGGGGAAGTGAATCTAAAGACAGTGCATAACCAGATGACTCTGCAAGGGAGACCGACATGCTCCATTCATTCATCATATGGCCAGTGTTGGAGTTTTTGGTGTATTTTAATATTACAACATGTTTTGGTGAGTCTTTGATGACTAGGGGAGACCACAAGGGTTTTAGTCTCCCTTCTACTTTCCGTGCATCTTACTTCTTAATAAACTAGTGTTAATCCGACGTGCGTTGCACGTCGTGTTGTGCTCAGCGCTCAAAGTATTTGTTCATTTTCAAGCTCAATATTTCCAAGCTAATTTTTCCAAGCATAGACAACCCTCCATAGTATTAATATCAAAAAAGGTCACACACTCACAAGATTATAGTACATTGCTTTGAACCATGAACACCAAATATTATTTTCATTTCATAATAATCTCTAGCAATTACAAGTCTCTCTTTTTGTACACCATGCCACACACACAGCTCTCGAAGCATCACCAAAGTCACCTTGGAACCAGGGGCAAACCGAACAAAACTTGCATCTTAGAAAGCATCTAGGAGTATAACCAAACAAAACTTGCATCTCAGAAAGCATCTAGTAGTCTAATGCCCTTAGTATATATTTGTGATACTATACTCTTGGCTATGAAGGGGAATCTGGAGGAGACACACCACTGCAAGCCTCTCTACCAATGCACCAAATCTGTAACGACTTGGTGTTAACAGTCGCTGAACTTGGTGTTAACAGTCGCTGAACTTGGTGTTAACAGTCGCTGAACTTGATTTGTATTCACCATCGCAAAACTCTCCAGCCACTTCGTTCATCTGGTTAATGAGAGAGTGCCTCACACATTGACAAAGCACCAGGGAGTCAGAAAGATTCATTCTGGGAAAGCAACACGTAGGCACGAGCAAACTCAGATTGCTCAAAATATGTTCTCGCAAAATATCCCCATCTGAGTGACTATCTTGAATTCCAAGTTTTGAAGAGCTCGAGAATATCCTTCCACAATTGAATGTCCAACATCCTACATATAGCAACAATAGGAAGGAAATAAACACAATTATGGAATAGTTTTTGCCAAATGCATCAAATCTACTTCTGAAAGATGAAAAATATAGTTAAGAAAAGCATGGAGATAATGTCAGTGTTATAATAAAAATCACACATTCTTCAAGGGGCGATCATAGCATGAAAGTGTTGGCCAATCTACTTTTTTGACAATTATAAAAATTTCCATAAAAGAGTTTCTTTTTATGTTCAGAAAGACATCTAGAATAAACTAACATGTGTCCAGACAATTAAAAGCCACACATTGCAATTGTTAACGATTTTCTAAAGGAGGAAGTCGATATCAGAAAGTTCCAGAAAGTAGCCTCCTTTTTAACGGAAGGTTAAATTGAAGAAGGATGTTACAACAAAGCATCAAATAATTTTCTCAACGGAAATGGAGGGAAAACACACACAAAGGGAACATAAAAATTGACTAATGGTTAACTGAAGAATAGACGATACTCGTGATTTGGTAACTCATCCATTATGGAACTGACATTACCTTTGATCAGAGTCCGCATTCTTGACGAGTTCAAAGTAGGGAAAACCAAGCTTTTAACGGAAAGAGGATTTGCTTCTATAAGTTTTTTAAGCTCAATCAACATTATGTACCAACTGTTTTAGTGTCACCATACTTGGATAGCTGGTTATTTTCCCTGATATTCAATACCATGAATTAACTTCCATGATTAGTGCGCTATAAAAGATGAGTAAAAGATGAAATACAAAATAAAGTGGAGATGCTCTAAGGTTTACAATTTATCAAAATCGGCAAATCACCCAACCGCAAACAAAGAAACATAAAACGAAACCTCTATAATATATGAATCAACTTCATTACCCATTATCCATCCGCTCGATGCTCCTTAAATGGCCATAGCTCAAATTCAAAAGCACCCTACCTTACTTTGCTTGTTGTCTTAGTGACAAATTTCGCAAACACTTTCACGGAATACTACAAATGATATGCAATGCAATAACTTGGAATTCCACGGTGCCAAGAATTTAAAACCTGTTGTCTGTGATGAAGAATAAGTCCATCACTCTACCATCTGGGGTGGTAGATACCTCCACTCTCTTTATCGTAAGATCAAGCTCACAAAGAACCACGGTCACATCTGCCAAAAATGTTCTCCATATCTCAGGGATAAGTTAATGAAATCATGCTAGAATCTGAAAACTCAAGTAGCGTAAAAACAACATAAAAAAAAGGCCAAATAATCAGATACAATAATAACCCTAATGTAGCTCTAAAAAATAGGAAGCTTTTTTATCGGCATAAAAATTTGGGCTTTGAAATATAGGAAGTTGCGCAATTCTGCAATTCTCATAACTAAAAATGCCTAGCAAACCCTCAAAACCTGTAGGCTTATAACAAAATTGAGTCTCTCTCTCTCTCTCTCTCTCTCTCTCTCTCTCTAGGCAATCAAACAGAAAACAAAGGAGATTAGGGACAGAGATTTCACCACATAAAAAGTCTGAGTAGAATATGGGCCTCTAAAATAATTCATTGCATTAAAAACCATAGCTAGCAGCTAAAACATCGAAAGGAAAAAATAACCAAGACCCGCATCAACACCAACGTAGTGGAAGTGTGGAACACAGCTGAACGTTCAATAAAAACATTGAGTAAAGCAATTCAACTTAAACCAAGCAAGACAAATTCACAAAGTAGAGCGTCATAGTATTGGATATGAGCCGTGGAGAAATTACCAAGGAGAAGGCCTCTTCTGTCATAGCAGCACAGTTTTAAGAGGAAAGCATCAGGATGCTTGGGGGGCTGCAATTCAGATGGGTAAAATGAAATCCCAGAAGCTGAAGAACAAGAAGGGCATACCCCAATTAGTCTCTTTTCAATAAATCCCATCTATTACTCGGTTTCTTGATGACCCAGAACACTATGTAGCACCACTTCCCATCCGCACACGGCACATCTACACCACACAATTAAAGAAAAGCACATAAACATAACTATCAAGACACCTATCAGTTACCCAAGAAGCACAAAAAAGCCAGATAGAAGTGAAGCACAAATCCTATTGTCTTTACCATCGATTATAGGAACAAATCTCTTGGTTGCAAATCTTATGAAAAAATAATATTTCTCAAAATGAGAATCAGTTCGCGAAAGACCAGTTAGTGTGTGCCTATAATTATTTCATGATGTATACAATTTTTTTTTAAGGGAAGTTGGCATGAAACCAAGAGCTGATTCATTGCTCCAAACCCACAATTCCCATCTGCGTTACTGTAACTGTCTTGGTGCTTTAACACAAAACCAAATTGTCCCAAATCTCCAAGTCAAACAAAGGTTCTGAACATGCAAAACCACAAATGCACGCAATATTCAATTCATAGAAAAAAAAACAAACGAATTATGAAAAGGGAAAAAAAGAACCACAACAAAATCCATCTCCAGCCCAAAAAAAGGGGGGACGGCGGTGAGATCACTTACCTCTTCACCGAAATCGAACTGCAAAAACTTCCGAACCAAATACAACTGCAAGAATCATTTAAGCTCTTCGCCAAGTGACTCGCTCCTATTAAGTAAGGCCTTCAAAAAATAATCATTTATAGTTAGTTCAACACAAAAAAGGAGTAAAATATACTCTCCATATTCAAAATGAACAACTAAAGTTCCTCTGACATATTTCATCGAACACAAACAAGGTATGCTTTGAATTCTTTTTTTTGATAAGTAAGTAAATATATATATAAAAAAGAAAGCATACGGGATGCTGCCCAATTACAAAAGAGGAGGCCACTGACAAAAAGGCCCTATACGCCACCACGTGGAAGTAAAAGCTCAAACCAGTCAAAAAATTGGTCAAGAGAAGGATAACAATCCCTCTTGTCCCAACTATACAAACTATTCACCAAAAAACTAATGATTCTGCACAAGGGTTTCTCTACTCCTTCAAAACATCTCTGATTTCTCTCTCGCCAAATTATCCACATCACACAGAGAGGAATCATGTTCCAAACACACTTCCTTCTCATACCCACTCTTCCACCTCTCCAAGCAATAAGAAGTTCCATAACATTTCTTGACATTACCCACTGAATACCAAACCATGACAACACCGCCGTCCATAACTCCCATGCCAGTGGGCAATGAATGAGAAGGTGATCAATTGTCTCTGCATCCCTCCTACACATACAACACCAATTGACAATGATTACCCGCCTACGGATCAAATTATCGATAGTGAGAATCTTTCCTTGGGCCGCACACCAAACAAAAAAACCCACCTTTAGAGGGGCCTTCGCCTTCCAAATAGCTTTCCATGGAAAGACAGTCGTTTCCATTTTTTATTGTTGCAGTGCGAGTGCTTTGAATTCCAATCGTTTGCAGTACCTTAGGCACTCGCACTGCAACAATCAATAGATAAATCAATGAGATAAGGAAAGATGACTGTGTCATGTTATAACGCTACATAAAAATGGAGTCTACTATATCCTTAAGCAGTTAAGCTGGGCCATGGGCTTTAAAAATACCAAGAAAAAATGAACACGGCATCTAATCTCGCTAACATAACAAACTTTACGCTGTGAATTCGTGGAATGGGTTTGAGAGAGAGAGAGAGAGAGAGAGAGAGAGAGAGAGAGAGAGAGAGAGAGAGAGAGTACCTGTTAGATTGAAGATTTTAGGATTGCGATTTCGATCGCACTATGACTCCGGTTCTGATTTGTTGCTCGTCGTATCATAAAAGGGGGGTACCTGTTGCTTCTCTTCTTCCTCGTAGTATCTAGAGAGAGAGGGAGGAAGAAAATACTGTAGTAGTATTTGCAACTCAATTTCACTTTCTTTTTTTTTGGGTACTTCGGAAATTTCATAAAACTAGAACGGAGAAACCAGCATCAGAGGTGCAGGAGTACTGATACAAGAGTAGCTAAAACAAAGAACCAACAGAAGACCAAATACAACAAACTAGTCAATGAACTGCCTAATATTAAGGCTGTGCCTAATGAGGTATTCCCGAACCGCCAGAGGAGGAGTGTTCATCACCACCAAAGACTCATTTTGCTCAGCTCCGAGATGAGCAAGACAGTCAGCGAATTCATTGGCATACGGTAAGTATGGGTGAGAGTGCTTCCTGTACGACTGAGAAGATATTTTCCATCATTTAGTATGTTGCTTTGGGGATGATTTGTGTTAGCTCCTTCGTTGAAAAGAGTTACTGCATTAGAGAATCCGATTATATGCGAGTGTTGGTCCAAAGATTTTCCGGGATTATCGTAAGTCCATGATAGATTCCCCATATCTCTGTCTCCAAGCTAGAAGAGGTTGCCATTTTCCCATAGAAACCCGCTCCCACGATCCTTGATCGATCCCGGAAAAGCCCACCAAAACCGGCTTTTCGTTGCTCTCCATCCGGCAGACCATCCGTATTCAATTTTAGAGACCCTGTAGGGGAGGAGACCAAGGGATCAGTTTGTGTTTCAAAGGGTCAGAAATAAGGATAGATTTGAAAGCTTGATCTATTTCAGACACATAGGAACAAATGAGTTTGGAACTAACTTCGGGCGGCAACTCTACATTGTCAAAACTTTTTTTGTTGCGGTCTTTCCAAATCTGCCACAGAGTGGTGCCGAAGATAGTATTCCAAGGTAAATCTGTTCCAAAATGCAAAATAGGGTGAAAGCTGTGAAAACTGTGGACTGCACGCCGGAAGTGCTCTCCTCTGTACTGTGGGCCGTCCAAACAGTAAAAGCTTCAAATACAAAGACTGATAAATACCTAAACTACCCTCACACCAAAAGCCTGTTGCTGATCTGCCCGAGAGTTTGCCCGAGAGGCTGCCCGGTGTTGTTGCAAGAAGAAGTGGCAGACGAAAGTCATGAAATATCTGCCCACGCTTCCCCCTTATTATGTATAGGTTAGATACATGCATTACTTATAGGACACTCATGTGGTATCTTAAATGACATACATTGAGTTGGCATGTAACTATAGACTTTGTGAGCAAGGGAGGAAGACCAAAGGGTGGACTAATTAGTCATCCCTCCATTTAGTGCATCTTAATTCTCCATATATGGGTGCATGCATTTCGTATTTGTGCAAGGAGAAGAAGCAGCCAAAAGCATTGAGGACTTAGGCAGTGATCAAGGCTTTCTTCTGTTTCTCCATATTTTGTATTTTGTGTTCGTATACAGAAATTACCCAGCAAAATGTAAGGGTGTTTATTTGGTGGAGCTTTGGGTTCTAACTTACTTGTGCAGAGTGGTTTGAACCAACACGACTTATTAGTCGGGCTGTTGTATCCTGAGGGAGACAGGCCATGTGGGAGTTCTGCTGCATCGGTTAGTGGTTAAAGATTCAACCAAGCAGTAGAGGGCTTGAATCTCCTTAAAGAAAATGAGATATTCGCGCCTCAGTCCGATATTTGTGTAAATCCACTTTTATGGATAATTTTGTAATACCCACAGACCTCTCCACTTCAACACATCAATTCTTGCTTCAGGATGCTGAACAGACCTCTTTTCGTCTTGAATCCTTCATAGAAGCCCGCCAGCCAATTGCCCTTATTATCCCCAAAGACCCCACTGAATCCGTCTTTTCCCACATTGCCTCTGAAGCATCCATTTGTATTAACTTTCACGGATCCTGTCATTGGAGAATTCCATCTGATTAGTCCCATCTGGCAAGAAGAAGAAGCAGGAGCCCAATTAAATGCTTTGCCGATTTCATTACCATTTAAATGGATACTTTCAAGAATGGATTCAATAGAATAATCAATTTTTTAAGATGGAAAAAAAGAAGAGAGGATAGTCAAGATTTTTGAACACTTTTTTGTACCTGGATGTCCAAATGTTAAAAAGAAGAACTTGGAACAAAGCAATTTGTGGACATCAGAATGTAAATCATTTGAGCTTGTAAGATACTAAGTTTCGCAGAAGTCTAATTTATCCAGATGAAAAGTAATAAGTTGTCTAGGGTCTAATATATAACTTGTCAAAAAGTGAAAACACAAAATAGCCACATTTTTTCCTTTTAACACTATTACCATGTGCCATGTATATAAAATAAAACAAAAGTGAAGCAACCTAGTTCCTCATTCTGGAGAATTATATTTTCCATTGATCTAACCGAATTAGTCACAAAAAGAGAATACAACAGCTCTTTATCTAGAGCAACGATGAAGTCTACACTCATTTCTCGTAAATCTACCAATCTAAACCTCTCCAATCACATATAAAAGAGGATGTGTTGGCAATATGGTTTGAAGAAAAAAGGAACATTAAAATTGGATCCATAGAACACAAAACATGAGCTTGAAATAGCTCACAACAACCTCTCAAAGCATATTCCATGCCGCCTTCTCAACCATAGACACCTTTCTTTCATGGATTGAAACATGTGTCCCATCCAAACCCTTAAAATCATCTACATTTACACTTGGTATCATTATTAACTTCTTTTATACACTTCATCTACATCTGGGATTATCTCTATGCTCTCAATCACGAGAGGCTTCACATTCAAACCACCTTGAATGTAAATACTCTTAAAACCCTTTTCATTAACTCCCACTGAGGTTGAATGGTTCCTAAATCTGATGCTACATTAGCTATGACTGAAAAGCTCTTTGCTTTTATCAACACTGCAACTTGTAAATGCCGTAGATTGAATCCAATTCGACTCGGACACACTAAAAGCCTTCCGATTCGGATCATTAACATGCCTGTAACCTAAAATTATATAGTTACAAGCATTATATCGACATAAATTGTTTGACTTTATTTTGAGATTTAGACAAATTGTTGGCAACCAAATGATTACACTTTGGGATTGGGAATCCAAAAATTGAGGAATTTCTACAATTGATCAATAGTCTACATCTGGGTTCATTGTGGAATTGCAATCCAAGTGCAAGTATTCATTTTGATTTGTTTTTTTTCTGTGTTATTTAATGAGAATCAACCAATTAAAGATAGAGATCAAATATGTGATTGCTTTGACCGACCAGGTGACTAAAATAAGACGAATAAAGACGCGTCCCAAGCGTAGGACTCTCGACCAGTGTAGCACAATAATTCCGGAAGTACCGGAGTCGAACCACAGAGACGGCTTAAGTGCTTGACTCAAAAGTGTGAAAGTGCAGTTTTAACTGGCTCTTAGGTAGCCACCCCTTGATTTGATGAGATTTTATTAACTAAAATACTAAGCTAAACTGACTGAATGCAAATTAATAAAGAGAGCGCAGCTTAGGGAACCCAACGTCTACGCCTAGTCTAGCCAATATTTACTCGGACCACAATTCCTCTTTTTACTGATTTTAGAATTTTAGAAAGGTTTCCCAACAAATGCGCACCACCTGTCACCAGATTCCGTGCGCATTCAAATTTTGGTAATGCCTGGGTTTGTTTGTTAGAAAAGTTCCTTGATCCCAAAATTGCTTGAAAGTTGAGTTGATTCGGCCCCGAGGTGAAATATTGATTAGTCTAGACATGGGCGCCTTCGCCCCGCAGCCGCGCTCAAGGCGACTACTCACTCATGATTATAGAAATTGTAGAAAACGAATTAAACCTAGATCTAAACATGCTAGAAGAATCAAATATAAAAACGATAGCTAAAAATACCGTAGATTGCAAGGGAAGAATTGAAGTTAATTATCAATACGTGGTACCAATCCACAAGCAGAAATTCTGGAAAAATAAACTTGAATGTAGAACGTTGAATGAAGAAAGCTCTGAAAACTGTAGCCGCCAAACTCCAAAGTGCAGAAAAATATAAAAAGTTTCGAACCCTAATTAATGAGAACAAAACGTTTATATAGTAGACACCCTCAAAATACACCAAAACGCCATCGTTTGCCTTCCCCCGTAAGCCTTCGGTATCGATACCCCTTATACTAGTATCGATACCGAATCGATACCGAATTGACTTGTTGACTTGTTGACTCCGTAAGCCGTAGGTATCGATACGGCTGTGAGGGGTATCGATACCAAACCTTCTGGAACGAAAATTGCCCCCTTATAACCAATTGGTATCGATACGGCTGTGAGGGGTATCGATACCGAGCTCCTTCAGCCTAACATTTCAAAATCCATCTTCCAAGCCTCGTTTCCCGCGTCTCCACTTCAAGCCATGCACACACACACAAGCCAAACACCATTATACCTGGAAACTCACAGAAATACCAAGAACACCACTGTGCACGCATTAAACGGAAAATAACCATTAAACCGCACGTCTAACGCGCTAACTCCCCCTACTTAGGCGCTTATATTTACAATATTGCGCGCCTATCACATCCCCCAACTTGAGCGTTGCTAGTCCCTAGTAACGAACGAGACAAAAACAACAAAAGAAAAATAACAACTCAACAGGGGATACGAGGGTTATGCATCCTGTACAAAAATCAAGTGAACACAAAATTTCCTCCTCATCGCTTTGCCTTAACTCCGTCACATGCATGCCCTAACTAAAATTTGAACAATCCCGCACCATCATGAATATAGAGATAAAAATGCTCCCACAAAGTCACAATGCAACTCTCACTCACCGGAACACTCAACATCCCATGTGAGGCGCTTGGCGACCATCGTGGGATGAATCGAGAAAACACCACGTGCCAATCAAAACAACGCCAGTTACGACAAGGAAAGCTCAATGAATATAGGATACCACACATTCACAGTCAAATATAAAACATGCATGCCAGAGAGTCAAACAACGTGCATCGGGTCTACTAAGGACTTCATTAGGCTTATAACGACCGTGGTTGCAAAAGAAAAGATAACATGCAAAGGGTGACGGCCTATAGAAGCGCATGGACAGTCTACCACCCGACGCCGCCACCTCGACTCCGGCACCACACCGGTGCTCAACACAAAACATTAGTCACCAACATAATCGAAAGAACGAGTTATTACACTACACATAGAATGACAAGACCCAAACCACCGACTCACATCAAACTCCCAGTACATGAACAATGTCACACCACCACATGAAATAACACATAGAATAACAGGACTATGACAAAGACACATGCAATAACACCACCCCATTCCAGCTCTACGCTCAATCTCCATCTCAGTTTGCCTCTTAAGGTTCCATAACCTTGGTGAGTTTAGGTTTGGAAGGTTTAGAAGTTAAGGTTTGAATGGTGAAGAAGGAAGAGGGAAAAAGGGAATGATGGGGTGGAGAGAGAGAGAGAGTGGGGAGAAATCGGATGGTCCCCCTCAACTTGACCGCGAATTTTTTTCTTTTTCATTTTTTTTTTCTTTTTTTTTTTTTTTTTTTTTACGCGGCTACTATGATTTACTCTCTTTTATTATGGGATTATTGGTGGGTAGACAATGGTTTAAGGGTTGAGGTTTTGGCTTGGTTTAAGGTTTTTTTTTTTTTTTTTAACCGAAGACATGGCACCCAAAAGCAACATTTAAATTTTTCCACAACGACGAAGCTCCTTTATTCCAATGACTCGAGGCCTCTAAAATGCACACAGAGCTGGACCACCAAATTAATTCCACCCTTACACCGATTTCCTAGGTTTGACACAGAAACTGACACGGTCGGGTCTAAAATGGGGTCAAAAGGGACTCGTATAGTGGTTTAATCATGCAAAGATGGCCTTGTATCATCCCCTAAACACGTTACCGACTCTCACAGCATGCATATTAAATATTCAGACTATGGCATGTGGTACAAACGCCTACTATTTTATGCAAGTGCAGAAATTGATGAACAAAGAAAACATGGGATGCTTTTAAGGACACACTGTAAACAACGTGGGAACACCTACTCAACGTCGCTCATGGTGCGAATTACTCAAACAGAGATGCCAGATATATGCATGTGAATAAGTTAACCAGGCAAACAATGAGACAAGAATCTAGCATGCTTACCTAACTCATACAAACAAGCATAACAATCGTATCCCCGCACACAATTAACCAAAAATTTAAAAATAAACCCTAAACCGACTAACAACGCTCAGAACAAATATAACGTGTACAAAGTGCACCCCTTCCCCCAACTTGAAAGTTGCTCTGTCCTCAGAGCATGAAGACAAACATAAAAATAGAAGAATAAGGGAAAGAGATGGACCGGCGGATGGGAGCCAATCATCATGACCTCGGCCGATGTATGAGGGATTTCGGGTACTCTCTCTCCGTGCACCCTGCAAAAACATTAGTCCAGCCCGACACGTGGTATCCGGGCGTACACAGAGAAAACAAAAGAGCAATAGAAGAAAAAGAAAAGACACCACCACTTCCGTCACGTGAAAGGCACGGGTACTACTTTTCTCCCTAATTTCTCACTTAAATTTGTGTAGAGAAGGTCATCAGAACAATCCCGGGTAAGTCATGACTCAACAGGTTAAATCACTCAAGGTTTTTCCTTAAAGAAATCAGAGCCAATCGTCTTTTATGCCTATCCGAGACACGGCAATAAGATTGTTAGAAACCCAGATACACAAATTTAAGGCTAGAAATTAGGTGGCTATACCGGACCACAGGTTTTTTTTTTTTTTTTTTTTATTTTTATTAAATTAAAACAGACACGAAAATACACAAATCGCCCTTACTAACCGGAGCTGGGCACACGATCCTTATTTTAATAGCGGCGTGCGAAGCTATAAATACCCAAGTCAATGATGGGTACCCCTATTGCTAGGAGTCGGGTCCTTACTCAACGAAGAGCATGGTACGCGTGAGCTACCCGTCAAAACATGGCTGATAAAACCTACTCAACTTGCATCTAACATTGGGTCATAAGAGACCCCACATACTTCCTCAATAGAATCCTCGACATTTAACATCTCTAGCAGACTTCCTACCTCTGGAGAATCTAGAGATGGCGCCTTCTTGGCGGTAAGAGCAATCTCCAGAGGATCGTTATACAAGACTGGATCGATGTGCTCCTGAACGAGCACGTCGATCAAACTCACCTCTTCTACCTCCTCATCATCCTCACCCAGAGTACTAACACTATAAACATCCACCTCCATTTTCTCCTCGCCAACAGATAACTGAACCTTGCCAGTTTTGCAATTCATAACATCATTGGAGGTGGCTAAGAAAGGACGACCTAGAATGATGGGAGTCTTCTCTAAAACCTAAGGATTTAAACAGGTGTCTAGGACAATAAAATCTGCAGGGAATTGGAACTCACCTACCTGAATCATCACATCTTCTACCACACCCTTGGGCACCCTAACACTCCGGTCTGCCAACTGCAGTGTGATAGGAGTAGCTCTCAGATCGCCTAGGCCTAGCCTCAAGTATGCAGAATAAGGGAGCAAATTAACACTCGCCCCCAAGTCCAACAACGCTTTATCGAACATCTGACCTGCGATAGCTATGGGGATGGTGGGACACCCTGGATCCTTGCACTTGGCAGGAATCTCAGTCTGAAGAATGGAGCTCACTTGCTCTGTCAGAACCACGTTGTTCTGATTCTTGCGCTTTGTCGTGCAAAGGTCCTTCAGAACCTTCGCACACTGGGGAAAAGACTCAATCGTCTCCATCAGAGTAATAGGGAACTGCACCTTCTTAAAAAGTTCTAACATCTTATGATTCATACTCTGCTTAGGCTTCACCGCCAACCTTTGGGGAAATGGAGCTAATGGCATCGCTGGCAGCGTTGGAGTCGTGGGGGCCGCAACAGCAGGCACCACCACTTCAGGTGACTCCTCATTTTCCTTTACCTCCTTCCTAGGGACATTGACAATATCAGGAGTTGCTCTCGGTGCATCCACTGGCTCCGGGGGTGGAACCTGTTTTTGCTTTGTCTGAATGGTCTTACCAATCGATTTCCCACTCCGGAGAATGGTGATCGACTTAGCCTCCTCCTGATTCTGACTTTAAGTATTAGGACCTGTAGGATGTCCTAAGTAATGGGCACCCGCTGAACTACCCTGAGCTGGAAATCTACCCCTCTCCTGCTGCAATTGACTGACAACCGCAATGAGTTGTGACATCTGGGTTGTAAGGGCTCCTATTTGTTGTCTTGTTTCAGTCTGAAATGTCATCTGTGACTGCATCAGGGAATTGACATTATCCTCTAACTTATGATTACGCGCGGTCATCTGCGAATAACCTGGGGGAGGACCACTAGTGGATGGACCTGCCCCCCTACCAGGCTGTGGCTGGTAGTTATATGGGATGACTTGGCCCTGAGGGGGCCTGGACGATTGGGACTGTGGAAATTGCTGCGGCGGAGGTAGCGCAAGAGGTTGAGCTTGACCTCCACCTACAGGTCTGGAATCCGACCACCCAAGGTTAGCATGGTCTCTCCATCCCGGATTATAAGTGTTCGAAAAAGGATCCCAAGTCCTAAGTGCATTGACCTCTTCCTGATTGAACTGACTTGCCCCTTTGGCTGCTAGAAACCCAGGGCAAGCGGTCGCGGTGTGCCCTTTACATTCACACCACACACAGACTTCCTCTACGCTCACCTCATTGACTGGACGAGTCTGTCTCACCTCTAATTCCTCTAATCTCTGAGCCATTTTCTCAACCTGAGCCTGAAGTCGCTGGTCACGAATGGTGACAGGGATAACGTTGGACCCAGAAGGTCCGGCTCGCTCATAGTCGGATGGTTCTAAAGCTCTCTGCCTATCAGCTAGGTCATCTAAGAAATCCCACCCCTCATCTGCATTTTTGGACAAGAAATCGTCCCCTTTGCAAGAATACTCTATGTGCTGGACTGTCTCGGCGTTGAGACCCAGATGAAAGAACTCGACTAGTTGGATTCTCTCAAAGCCATGATGTGGTAATTTGAGGAGCAATTCTTTGAAACGTTCCCAGGCTTTGAGAAATGACTCACCTCTCTCCTGTCTAAAACCTTGGATTTGACGCCTGAAACTCTTAGTTTTAGCCTCAGAAAAATACTTCCTATAAAAGGCGTCACGCACTTGTGCCCAGGTGGTGAAAGATTGAGACTTCTGTAATCGAAACCAAATGAGTGCGCCATCTTTCAATGTCGCCTCAAACAGCTTTAGGCACGCGTTCTCATATTGGGTATTGGACGCAAGGTTGCGCACCAATCCCTCGAATGTCCGCACATGCTCATATGGATCATCGCACTCTCTCCCATAGAAGTTAGGGAGACTGTTAAGGACACCAGGTTTGACCGTAAAGGTATTGCGTGCCTCTTGTGTCTCTCGAGGGAACACAATGGGCCCGAGAGGAGTGGTCCTCTCGGGATGAAGGTGTTCTCTCAGAGACGGCTGATTCACTAATCGCTGGTCTGCCATCTCGCCTATTTCTGATTCTAGCTCCGAAACTGACTTAACCTCTGACTGGAAAAGCGGATTACTGACGCTAACTGACTCAAACGGCAACTCTATATAAAAATCACTAATGGGAATAGACTCTGACTGATGATCAGCTGAGTCTGACTCTGAACTAGAAGATGAAAAACTAGACAACACAGGCTGACTTGACTCCAGTTCTCTTCTCACTAACCGATGTGTCGGGTCGCGATAATAGAGAGGGTCCTGTTTTCGACCTATGGTGACTCGACTAAAAAAAAAACAAAATTAACTACGACTCTACACTTTTAAACACTCGTTGTCGTCCCCGGCAACGGCGCCAAAAATGCTTTGACCGACCAGGTGACTAAAATAAGACGAATAAAGACGCGTCCCAAGCGTAGGACTCTCGACCAGTGTAGCACAATAATTTCGGAAGTACCGGAGTCGAACCACAGAGACGGCTTAAGTGCTTGACTCAAAAGTGTGAAAGTGCAGTTTTAACTGGCTCTTAGGTAGCCACCCCTTGATTTGATGAGATTTTATTAACTAAAATACTAAGCTAAACTGACTGAATGCAAATTAATAAAGAGAGCGCAGCTTAGGGAACCCAACGTCTACGCCTAGTCTAGCCAATATTTACTCGGACCACAATTCCTCTTTTTACTGATTTTAGAATTTTAGAAAGGTTTCCCAACAAATGCGCACCACCTGTCACCAGATTCCGTGCGCATTCAAATTCTGGTAATGCCTGGGTTTGTTTGTTAGAAAAGTTCCTTGATCCCAAAATTGCTTGAAAGTTGAGTTGATTCGGCCCCGAGGTGAAATATTGATTAGTCTAGACATGGGCGCCTTCGCCCCGCAGCCGCGCTCAAGGCGACTACTCACTCATGATTATAGAAATTGTAGAAAACGAATTAAACCTAGATCTAAACATGCTAGAAGAATCAAATATAAAAACGATAGCTAAAAATACCGTAGATTGCAAGGGAAGAATTGAAGTTAATTATCAATACGCGGTACCAATCCACAAGCAGAAATTCTGGAAAAATAAACTTGAATGTAGAACGTTGAATGAAGAAAGCTCTGAAAACTGTAGCCGCCAAACTCCAAAGTGCAGAAAAATATAAAAAGTTTCGAACCCTAATTAATGAACAGAAAAACGTTTATATAGTAGACACCCTCAAAATACACCAAAACGCCATCGTTTGCCTTCCCGTAAGCCTTCGGTATCGATACCCCTTATACTAGTATCGATACCGAACTGTTACGTTTGACTTGTTGACTCCGTAAGCCGTAGGTATCGATACGGCTGTGAGGGGTATCGATACCAAACCTTCTGGAACGAAAATTGCCCCCTTATAACCAATTGGTATCGATACGGCTGTGAGGGGTATCGATACCGAGCTCCTTCAGCCTAACATTTCAAAATCCATCTTCCAAGCCTCGTTTCCCGCGTCTCCACTTCAAGCCATGCACACACACACAAGCCAAACGCCATTATACCTGGAAACTCACAGAAATACCAAGAACACCACTGTGCACGCATTAAACGGAAAATAACCATTAAACCGCACGTCTAACGCGCTAACTCCCCCTACTTAGGCGCTTATATTTACAATATTGCGCGCCTATCAGTGATCTTCTAAAATGTAATTCTTTCTATATGTGATCTTCTAATATGTGATCTGCTATTCCTGATATACTAAATTAACAGAGAGTGATTGTATAGATACAGTATGGAAAGGAAAATTTAAGCAATTCAAAAGAGGGAAAATCAAAATTAATCAAGTACTTACATTTGGAGAGACGTTTAATGGGTTTGAAGGTGAGAGAGAGAGGGGCGCTTGAAAAGATGAACAGAGATAATTGTAGTTTTGTGAGAACCTGGAAAACAAAAACTGAAGATTAAAGCTTGAGCACTAAATAATTAAGGGAACAAAATGCAAGGATAAAAGATGAAAGACATATCAGTAGCTTGAGAGAAGCAATGTTAACCAAACAACAGGTCGCACCAATGACGTTAACTTATTAGGGAAGATTTTTTGTAAATGTGTTCTAATGTTCACGATGATGTTAACTTAGGAGTTGCATTGTAATGTGCAGCAAGCCCTTCTGAAACCCTTTTTCGTCGTCAACAGCAGACCATTCCCTCATAGCTGAGTCAAAAGCTGCCTACTCTGTAAGAAGAACCCGAGCATTCGTAGCATCAACCGTCCCCACAGCTCCTTCTCTAAGATTACCTGATGTAACATATTTTTATTAGGTGTTTGTTGGCCTGCCATGCAAGCGCACTCCACATGGCAAAGCTCGGATGAAATCCTTTACAAGTCTCGCCTGTCAATTTTCCTCGTTACTTTCTTATGCCCATAAAAACAAATTTACAAACGGAATTAATTTATGCTATGAAAATTATAGGAAAAAATCACTATGCTAAAGTATTAACTTATTTCACATCCAAAAAAACCCTTTATTAGTAGGCCTTCATCTACTCGCTAATAGTTTCAACGAAAGTTTTAGTCTAGTCCATCTGAAAAGATAGTGCCCAATTTCAAGCTGTATCCAACAAGAACTACATTCCCAATAATTTGTCACCAAACCAATTCATGGAACAGAAACTTCAAGTCACAGACAAAAAGTATAGCTGATGCAACCTACTAATGCTCATGGGAGAAGTTTAACCTGATCATGCCTAAGTTACTCAAAATTGATGAACCAACAAATCCAATGCGTAATCTCTACTGCAACTAAAAACAAGGATTATCTATACTTCTTATAAAAGTCTGAAGATTTGTCTACTTTTTTGTTCCCAAAATTACCCTTCCCTTCTATTAATATTACATTAATTAGATATGGTTATTGAAACAAAAGGGTGTGATCTTAAAAAAGGGACGTGGCTATTAGTCGAATGGGTACCATTAATTAAGGGAATTAAAGGGGTGTCTTTGTATCATTTGGAGATGCACCGAATGGGTGTTTAATCCCTTTGTTTCAGTAGGAAGGCACCGAATAGGTGCTTAATTTGGATTATCCAAATATTGCCTTTGTAATTCAAAAGGTGTCTTTTAACAAAGGGTGTAATTCTCTATCAATAGGTGCATCCATTTGTAAGAGATGAGTTGTTTCGGTACAAATGAGGTCTATTAATAGGCCTAGGATCATTACTGTAGCCATCTATTTTCATCACACAAACTCTGTCACTCTCGTCCAAATAAATTGAGCGCTTATTCTGTGTTTTGTTGCCTTGCAAGAAACAAAACACAGTGATTCTTGATTTTCTTATTTTCACATAGCAGATATTCTGTCTGTTTTCGTTTGTGCAACCGCAGACAGAAAAAAATTCGAGTTCGGTTTCGTTGTCTGTTTTCGATTTCAAAATTCACATTCCAATTCACCCTCACTTTAAATCTTCCATTGGAGAAAGCTAATTGATCCAGGTTTTTTTCTCTCTCCCATTCTCTCTCTAACATTACTACGCTCTCGTTGTTGCACTTGCATTGGTTTTCTTTTGCCATTAATCCACATTCTTATTCAATTATGAATATTTCTTGAATGCGAGAGACAAATTGTGTGTGACAGAAAGATAGGGACAAAAGGATTTCCCTTGTCTGTCATTTAGAGACAAAACCCCTGTCTCCACCATACCCCTGTCAAGATCTGAATTCTAAATGATAGTTTAAAAAGTTATTCGATTGGAATGAACACTTACAGTTATTCGATTGCGATAGTTTTTACATGGTGTAACGAAAAATTATTTCCAAATTAAGGAACGGATCGGATTATTTATGTCGGACCCGGGAATGGTACCTATAGTATTTTTGAAGGAAAAATATCCGCAGGGGTGCTGTGCACCTCTCGGCAGTCCAATTGTATTTTGGATGGCTCAGATGCATTCGGCAATTTTGATTTAATTTTGATATATTTTCTTGGTAAAAAATCATTACACATCTGGGCCATTCAAAAAACGATCGAAGGGCCGAGAGGTGCACAACACAATTGCTATTCTAAGGTTGGTGACGAAAATATAGACGGCATAATTGTTGGATTTTTAAAGGAGAATAATGAAAAAGTCCCCTGAATGGCTGTTATGGACGGTTATGGAAAAATCAAAATGAAACCTTTTAAACTTGAATAGGCACATATGACATAATAGAGTGAAAAGGTGCATTGGTCCTTCTCTCCTAAATATTACAGTAATAGGATCCGTTACAAGAAAACTCCATAAACTAAAAAATAAAAAGTAAAAGAAAAATATGGACCTAAAAGTCCCCACAAAAATAATTAGAATATCTAAGAATATTTGAATTCACACACTAACAACAACAAAGTCATATCTATGTTGAACTTTCAAGCAAATTTACACATTCCCTCTCCTTTGGAACAACAATTTTACATATTTTGTTTGTCATTCTACATTCATGTATTTTGATATCATCTACTAATAACAATTGTTTTTTTAATGTAATATTTGTCGGATTTATTTGATACGTTACCAAGAAAGTACAGCTATATTAAACACAAAAATGACATGAATAACAAATTCCGAATCCTGCGCCAATAAAATAGCATGAATAAGCAATTCCTAACCAAATATGCACATCACCATGAAAGCACCAAAAAAACAAGAAGACCATTAAGAAAGCATCATTAAGAATGTACGGTGTGCACTTTTTTTATTTTGAGCAAAAACAATTTCATATTCCACCACAAAATCTCGTAATGGAACACCAAAAGAATTGAATATAGGTCCACAAAAATTCATAAATTACACCACAAAAAACTATAAACTTTACCCAAAAAACTTACTACTTTGTGCCATCTTTGTTGACCTTGCGCCGTCTTTTTGGACTACAATATTCATAGATTGTAACACAAAAACTCATATGCTAGACGACAAAAATTCAAAAGTTAATCCCCACAAAATTCATATTTCGGACTACAAAGTATATAAAGGGTGCACCACACACCCAATATTAGGGAGTGTGCCAAGTGCCCAAGTACTTTCCTTCATTACCATGAACATAGGTTAAAATCGGGCAAAAAAACCACGTGCAACGCACGTGCAAACCTACTAGTAACTTCAAAAGACCCATCCGCGACAAGAAACACGAAAGTAATGAAAGCTACATTTTTGTTTTAAGAACTAAATCGAACGATCAATTAGTACCTCTATGAGCCCACATCTTCAACAAATAAAGTGAAAAAAAATAAATAAATAAAAACCGATATGAAGAACCAAATTGATGTTTTATGAGCTGACCTTTGTTGGCGGCTGATTTTCATAACGTGGAAACGTGTAAAAACGTGTACTGCTGTAAGCTTCCATTAGATTTGCCAAAGAGTTTATTGTTGAGCAAACTCTTCAAAACCAACATAATAATGAATTGGTAACGCAAATACTGTCTTTAGGCATCCACAGTAGTAATCTACAGTTTTTATTTGTTCCCTAAAAAATATTTCTTTGCCAAAACAAAGGTAGATTAAGAGCTCTAACCAAGAATAATGAAGCACAAAATGAAGGAGATTCCAAAGAGGGAATAAAACAGAGGTAATATAGAAATCCTTAGAGAGAATATGTTCCCGATGATGATATGATTTTGCAAATTGTGTACGGAAATAATTATCTCTTTCTCATAAACTGCCAAAACACTGGCAAAGCTCAAATCATTAAACTCGGTAGACAATTTCCATGACACAACTCTTTCTCAAGCATTTTATCAAACAGCCTCCTAATGGTAAAATATCTGAGTTCATAAACATGGAGATGAGGCTTTGCTTTTAAAAGCTGGATCCGATAAAAAAAATTCAGGCCATTTGATTTTAAAGATCATCAACATACCAACACTACTGAGAGCAACTTCACTTGCCCGCTTCATTAGAGATTCAAAATAATACGAATCAAAGAATAGGAAGCATAGCATTTAAATTCCAAAGTCTAATTTTCCTAAGGTAATGTGATTGAATTGCAGATGTTAAGAAAAAACAAAAATGAAAACAAAAGAGAACCACAACACGTTTCGGGAAACTTCATTGTGGATGTCAATCGAAGGAGATAAAATTGTAAATCACGAAAGCATGAATTCTCTACGAACTTGCTTATCAAGAATTTTGTAACAAAGCAGTTCTATGATCAATTTTAAAGGTCAATAAATAGATGTAAACATGAAAGTAAAAACTAAAAACATTTATGTCATCTTCAAGGCTACCCAAGCAACTACAATCTCATCGGACCAAAATAATTTACTTCTAACAGACATGAAAAAGACTAAATTTTGCAGTTAAAAACTTAAAACATACTAAACGCTGTGTTTGGTTGAGAGTTTTGAGAAGAATATTTTGAGAAATATTTTTGAGATAGTGTTTGGATGAGTTTTTGGAAAAATTAATAATTAGAGAGATGTGTAATAATTGGAGAGAGATAGAGAGAGAAATGAAAATAATGATTGGATGGAAGGGTATGAGTAGATAGAGAAATATTATTAATGATTGGAGAGATGAGAGAAGGTGAAGGAATCTTTTTGGAAATGTGAAGTGAACAAAGTGTTTTGTCACCTAAGAAACTTTTTTGGTTTTTTTTATTAGCAAACAAATATCTCTTCCCCCCTCACTCAAAGGTTAAATGATGAGAAAAAAATAAAAACCAAAATAAAATATCAATGCAAGAAAGAAACTCCACTTTGTGCATAAATCTCAGTGAAATCCAAAAATACTTATTTAAGACAGGATCCGTATTAATTTTAGAGAAGTGGATAGAATCTTAGGAAATCAAAGGAAGAAGGAACGGGCCACAAAATTAACAATTAAAAAGAACCGTAACAGCAAAACCAAAAATTCTGGAGTACATAACCAACTGAAACAAAATTAAAAAAAGAGGGACAACGTAGGGAAAAAAACAAAGAAACAAAGGATACCCATCTGAAAAACCACAATGTGTTTGTACAGATTTCAGAACACATAAGAACCTACTTTCATTTTCATAAAACACAAAAGAATAAGTTAGCCCTGACACAATACAGAGTGGCAGAAGGAGAGATTACTGCATGACACCACCAACATAGAACAATCCCAATCGATCTCTGAATTCCTCAACACCTCTGCCAAAGGTCCAAAACCGCAAATGAGATCAGAAATCAAATACAAATCTCAAACTTAGAAGTAATGCATGTAGAGGAAAAGATTTTGCCCAGAGAGGAATACTCAAATGAACCAAAAGCAATGGACCTCATCATCAAGAGCTGATGAAAGTTAGACATAGTAAGAGTAGGTCTACAGGTCAACGTTCCTTATGTATGGAGCACCAACCATGCTTACCTTAACATAAAGGCAACTTGATCTGACTTTCCATCATCAAGATTCTTTGTGGGATTAGTGGACATGGTATTCTTTGACATTAGCCCCAATTTCATTATTTTCCCTAGTTATCAACATTGGGACTTTTAAGATTGAGGGGAATTTGACGAACCTGATATGAGTCTAATTTACCCAACATTTAACACACTTATACGAAACCCTAACTTCCGAACCAACTCAAACCCAACAACGAACATGAACAACTACTTTAACATGGAAACTGAAGATCGTGGAAGAAGCAACGACCAACAAAACAAATGAACAAAAGATTAACAAATGATTCTGAAATCAGAGAGAGAGAGAGAGGGAGCGACAGACCTTGTTCACGGCAACCCAATTTTTTTTTCAATTTGTTATACATGGCAACTCTATTTATACAGCACCGCTCCAACAGTGAAACGCCGTTTCTACAGTACCTAAAGGACACCAAAGTACAAAGCGCCGTTTCCATAGTACCTCAAGCACACTTCAAGGACAGAGCCCCCCTTATTTTCCGCTTCACTTCTGCCACTTGAACCGCCACTTGTTTTGGTGAGAGAAGATGAAGCCCTTAACTTCTGTCGCTTGGCGAGGGTTGAACAGTAATACGCCGTTCCTACAGTAGATGAAGGACATTTCAAGTACAACCTTTCCTTATCACCTGCTGCTGGAACAGTAGGACGTCATCTCCACGTACAGTAAGATGCCATCCCGAAAACCCTATGGGTGTGTACTTCCATGGCAGAGCAAAGAGGCACTCCAAATACATATCGCCCTTCTTTTCCGCAGAGAGCTTTCATAAAACCAGAGCTGCGTAACAGAGAGAGAGAGAGAGAGAGGAAAGGGGCCACAGCCGCGTAACAGAGAGCGAGAGGGGAAAGGGGTCGCGTAACAAAGGGTCGCGTAACACACACACACAGAGAGAGAGAGAGAGAGAGAGAGAGAGAGAGAGAGACGAAAGGGGTTTGGGGGAGGTACTCCTTTATATACGTTTGATAACTTGTTACTCTGATCCCTTAAATTAGGAAAAGGAGAGATTTTGTGTACTTTCATCCCTTAAATAAAGGAAAAGAAGGGTGTAGTACCAAGCCTACTTTTAGGGCCAATTTCAGGGAAAAGGGAAAAGAGAAAGTAGGGTGTAGTACTCCAGAATGCTTTACCAAAACCGACTTTTAGGGCCAATTTCAGGGAAAAGAGAAAATAGGAATAAATGTCAAACTAAAGTACCTAAACTATCCACAAGAGTGCATCACAACCCAATACAATTTCAGGGGTAATTTCGTCCACAATGGGTAAAAAAGTGGCAGGCGATTTGTGTTCTTATATATATAAGGTTAGATAAAGAAGATATACCAATTCAAGGAGCATACCATTATGATAAAATCTAGTCCAAAGGGAGACTTTACTGGCCAAAGGAAGCTATTACCAATTCATATGCCCTGCTCTTAGCACAGGTTCTTGCTTAATGAATGAGGAGTCCCTTGCCCCTTGTTTACTTCTGTGCTTGGTCCAAGGAAAGGAGTCCAAGTCTGCCTTCGAATGAGCAATCACCAAGGCTGGTCAAATGCAGACTCCAACACATCATCTTAGAGGTTCGATCGACAATAATTCAGACAAACCACCAATGCCATTAGGCCCATAACCCAGTGTTGGTTCCACGGACTCCGGGTGCTGCTTATTATCAAAAACTGGACACACTCTTTTAAAAACTCATACTCATGCTTTGAAAAGAAAGTTGTTTCACCATATCTCAGGGAGAAAAGGTGTACACCGCGCACTATTGCCACAGATATTGTCATTGCACATAACTGCAGAAGAGTCTATCACCATGTGTACAAAGACTTCATGAAGTGTGTGAAGCTAAGAAGCACAAAGTCAACGTGAAAGTTATTTTCAAAAATATGGATACATACAACATCGCACGGCACACACAATGAATACTGTTTTATGTGTGATATGTCAGGGTAAGCACTTATTATAGGCCATGTATAAGATCTATTTAGTTAAAAGATCATAGCAAAATGTCAGGTAACAGTCTATGTGAAGAGATATGCAGAAATTTACATAGTTTTTTTCTCTTAGCGTGGGATTGGAAACTAACTTGTAGCCTCATTTTGTGTGTCAGACAAGTGTTCTCTGTGTGCCAGAAGGCCATCATAGTTTTGAGTTCCTTCAAAAATTTGGATACATACAACATCCCACGGCACACACAATGAAAACGGTTTTATGTGTGATATGTCAGGGTAAGCACTTATTATAGGCCATGTATAAGATCTATTTAGATAAAAGATCATAGCAAAATGTCAGGTAACAGTCTATGTGAAGAGATATGCAGAAATTTACATAGTTTTTTTCTCTTAGCGTGGGATTGGAAACTAACTTGTAGCCTCATTTTGTGTGTCAGACAAAATGACTCACAAAAACTATGACATTACGTGACATATCACCACTGGCCAACAATTCCATAGACTGTGCGGATTATATCTGGTCTTCTTGTTGTTGCGGGCCAGCCATTGTCTTCTTGTTGTAGTGTCTTTGTTGTGTCGGACACAGACACAACACAAACAATCGCTGGACACTTCTTGAGACTTTATACCTATTAGAAGACCAGAAGACAATGGCTGTGGCTTTCTACTTCCATCTGCTTATTTTTGTTGTGGGCCTTGTGGCCCTTGTGTTTACAAACGAAACATGTGAACCAACAACAAGAAGACCCAATATAAATCTACTGTTTTGGGGAAGCGAGCAATGAATCATTCATCCTCAATACAGAGGATATCTGGTTGTATGGTGAAACTCTTGCACGCAATTACTGAAAACATGTGCTAGCATAACAAGTCCATTCATCTTAACCCTTTTTACAAACATGAATACTGTAGAAAGAAGTGATTCTACAACAGTTCTTGCTCTCTAATTGTTTCCGGTATGATTTTGGTCAGATGCAGGCATCTTTTCAAGTGAAAGATCTGATCTTTCTATTTACTGTCTCTTCTCCAAATTTTCCTACCAGCAACCAAAAAAATACTATACAACAAGGAAAACAACAAAAAAATATTCTTAAAAAAAGAGAGAGCAGAAGATAGGGCAAGAAGTCCAAAACAAAAGGAGAAAAAAGAAAAGAGATATGTGTTCTACACGCAGCCCTTGAATTCCACTAGTCAATGAGCAAGGAATCATAAAACCTATGACAAAGAAAGGTAAATATCAAGAAGAAAAGTTCTAGAATTAGGCAATTCAAGGCGCCACATTCTAGCACTTGTGTATAATACTCATCTGGTTCAGATCAGTTCCCTCACTTGATGAATAATGAACTCGAAGAATGTAATCAGGGAAATTAATCTCCAACAATTTCATCTCTCACCTGTTATACTGGTATCTGCAACAGATCAACAAGCAGCAACCAATATTTCGCTCGAATATTAGCAGGAAGCTAATCTCTTTGTGTTGGGATTCTCTCCAAGTTAATTCTAATCTAATCCTGTAATTCTTCACCAACTTGGACTCCCTACAAAAATGAGTGGAGCAACATCAGTTACAGTATGATCAAACCAACAAGAGAGGCCATCTGTTACCAGGCAGAACAGAAATAAATTAATTATCTGATGAAAACCAGTGTGAGAAGATTTCAGTTGATCAAACAGTGCAGGAAACAAAAATGCAAACTTCATTCATCACGTGGCCAATGCAGAATAAGAAGAAAATTATTGTGTCTGAAGCTCAAAGTTGAGAATATGTGCATTGAGACACCAAACACAAACAAAAGATTTTCTAAGGGACCAAAACGCTAATAAAATTTGACATGCATAAAGAAACCAAATGTCTATGCACAGACCCATAATAACATGGTAGAGGAAAGTATGCCGGGATGCCTTAAATGAGAATTGATCGCCTCTCTTGAATAAAGAAGATTTCCCAATTCCAAGCGCATATCAAATGATAACTTCTATCTTAAAATTATTGGACATTAGCTCAAAGATGGTAAATCAACAAGGTGGTGAGAACCTAGCAGAGTTCTACATCGTGTACCCTACTTCTAAAACCCCATTGTACTCGTACCTGTAATGTACTGGGTACCGGTACTTGGCATGGTACTTCTAAGTATGTACCGGGTACACAAAACACGTACCAAGATCTTTTCCTATGATTTTTGCCGTACACCAGAAGTACCCCAATATCTATTAAGCCACAACCAATACAGAGATGAAGCTAAGTTGATAATACTTCATGTTGTGAAGTACAATTTTAGGGTTTAGTTTAGGGTTTCAGCTTATCGTTATTTATCGTTTATGTTCAGGGTAGTTTAGTCTTTTTGTATTATTAGGGTTTCGCTAAGGTTATAAGTTATTTATCTTTTATGTTCGGGGTAGTTTAGTCTTTTTGTATTATTAGGGTTTTGCTAAGGTTGCAATGGTTAGCCTATATAACCCCTTCATTAGTCTTGTAATCTATGATGCACGGAAACGGACACGGGGACACGGCAATTCTAAAAAAATGGGGACACGGACACGGCAGGGGACACGCCACGTGTATATTTATTTATTTATTTAATTATATATTTATTTACATATATATATATATATTGATAATATATTTTAAAACTTTCAGGGGTCAAATTGAATTTTTTTTTTTTACTTTCAGGGATAAAATTGAAATTTTTTAAAATTTCCAGGGGTAAAATTGAATTTTTTTTAAACTTTCAGGGGTAAAATTGAATTTTTTTTAAACTTTCAGGGGTAAATTTATTATTACTCAAAAATTAAGGGTAAAAACTGTAATTTAGCATATATATATATGAGATCATCTTCTTCCTCAACCGACATTTCAACTTCAGCCCTAAAAAATCAGATCTCAGATCTTCACGCTACTACTGGAAGCTCAGGTACGTACGTCGTCTCTCTCTCTCTCTCTCTTTTTCTCTCTCTCTCTCCCATCCGTGTCCCCATCCGTGTCCCCCGTGTCCCTAGCCGTGTCCCCATCCAAAAAGGCACAATAGCCGTGTCCCATGCCACGTGGCGTGTTGGGACACGTGTCCCGCCGTGTCCCGCCGTGTCGGGACACTGCGATACGGCACCCCGGAGGCGTGTCGGTGCTTTGTAGCTTGTAATCATTCAAGCTTTTCCAATGCAATAATATTGTACGTTAGTTTTCTCCTCTTTGCAAAGTAACATGGTATCAGAGCATAAGATCTAGGCCTGTGGGATATTCGCTCTCCAGTGGGCGGCCTAACAGTTTCTTCATTGGTCACTGTTCAAACCTTTTGCACTATTCACCGATGGTCCTGTTCCTTTCTCTAGTCCCACTTTTTGCACTATTCATCGGTACTAGTCATCGCAATTGTTCATGGAGTACTGTTCATCGGAGTAATGTTCATCACCATTGTTCCGACCACTGTTCATAGAGACGCACCACTGTTCATCGAAGGCCACGGCTGCCTCTCCTCTCTCTCTCTCTCTCTCTCTCTCGGTTTCTTCGAACAACATCAATTGCATCAGATCTCTGTATAAAGATTTGGTATTCTCATAACCAAATAGCATCTCTCCCTTGTTCTACTTGAAACCCTAAGTAATACAGATCGCATATCTCTCCTCTCCTGCACGTCATTCTCTAAAACCTGCATCGGAAATTTAGCATCTGTTCTTCCCTCCATCTGCATCTATTCGGCATCTTCTGGGTTGGGTTTGCAGTTTGTTCCCCTCTTCCTCAATCGCACATCATCTCTTTTTATTGTTCTCTCTATCTCAAATGAACTCTTTGTTCTCTCTTCGTCAAACCTCTTATTAGCACTTGTTTGCAGTTTCAGCACTCATTTTGGACCTTTGATTGGTATTGTTTTGTAGCACCTCTTTGCAATGTTCAACGCAAACCGCACTAGTTGATTTGCACTAGTTGATTTGTCTGGTTTGTTGCAGCACTGTTTGACAACGCTTCAGCCCCTATTGCACCAGGACGCACACCACTGCTCGGTTTTGTTTTCCTCTTAGCAAACTCATCAACTCTCCGGCCTCGCATCATGAGTTTGAGGGGGGTGTGAAGTATAATTTTAGGGTTTATTTCAGGGTTTCAATTTATCGTTATTTATCCTTCATTAGTCTTGTAATCATTCAAGCTTTTCCAGTGCAATAATATTGTACATTAGTTTTATCTCCTTTGCAAAGTCACACATGTTTCTATGCTTAGCATGATTCTAGAATGAAGATTTTTGTCCATAGGTTGCTTAGTGTAATGGTATTAAACTTTGATTTGCACCTTTAGGTTGGCGTCAAAAAGTTACTTGATGTTGGATTCTTAATCAGCCAACTCATTTACCTATTTCCTTTATTCGACATTGGAGTGGGTAAAACCTAATCGCCCTTGGGAAGGGTAGAACACGTGCCCTAACTGACCACCACGAAGGGGTGAATAGCTCGGCACCACATAGGTAGTCCTTAACCCTGTGCCGAGCAAGGTTGACCATGAATAAGGTCAAGGTAATAAAATAAGTTAATATACCGGGATGTGCTAGCTCGGCATGAATCATAAGGGGATACCCCAGACCTAGCCGAGCTAGGTAAGCTACGAGTACGGCTTAACAGCATTCTGGAATACATGGCTCAGTTCGGCAGGTATGGGCTAAGATTAGGAATGTATTGCATTTAGGAAGAAATCCTATATGGAAATGCTTCATATTGCAAGAAGAGATTTGGCGCCACTGCACCTAATAGGAAGAGTCCTATTAGGAAAGTTTCCCTAAAGTAATTAGGAAACAAGGGCACGAGATGCCTGAATCAATGAACATCCACACCTATAAATACAACAACACACCCATAAAGAAAGGTACGTTGTGAATTACTTTCATACGCATTATGATTTGAGAGTTTCCAAGTACTCCCTCCGTCCCTTAAAGTTACACTTTCACTATTCCAGCCCTATGAAAAAATTGATTATTTCTTTTAATCTGTAATGTTTTATATAAGCAATATGGATCTCGTTTGATAGATTTCAATTAGTTCTTTTAAACAAAGTTCTGAAAATCACATAAAACGTTATGAATTGAGAGATATAGGCAATTTAAAAATGGCACGCACTCCCGAAAGTGTCTAACTTTAGGGGACGGAGGGAGTACGAGATACTAACTTAGGCATCGGAGGGCCTTTGCCAAAGAGAGGCAAAGGTGCTTTAACCCTTTCTCTGTCTTGCAGATTCAGGGTAGGAATAAGGAAGCACGTGATCAAGACCTTACGTGGATTTTATCCCCGTACAGACATGTAATTATTATAAGTTTTACACTACTCTTATTTTATTACACAGTAAATATTTCTTAAAGCAGTACCCCAGCCGTATCTGCACCCTATATTATTTAGGTTATGCCGTACTGCCGCCGTACCCGTAGCGTGCCAGTACCTATACACTTGTTTCATAGTCGTGCACTCATTGCACATAAATAGCATTGGCAATATAGTGGGCATTCTGAACTGAATAACTGCAGAAAGGTCAATGACAATATAAAGGGACTTCATAGCTAAGAAGCTTGAAGACAGAGGTCGACATGAAAATTTCCAAAAAGGATAGGAAATGACATGTTGGGGGCGCACATAGTAGATATTTTGGTACATTAATTATTTGCAGATTTAGATTATGCAGTTATTACATGTCATGTATAGGACTATTTAGTTTGAAAGATCACAGCAAAATGTAGTGTACCACTAATGTTTATACCCTAACATAGTTTTTCTTTGCTCATCGAATCCTAAATTAACGATAGACAGGTACCCCAAGTGTCTGAAGTGTAACAGAGTTTGAAAATTTGGAAAATCATGAACTATTTTTTTCGGTTTTGGACCTTTGGTGGAATAGGTAAAGGAGTAACCGGTGATTGTCATGTCGTGTCGGTGTCCAACATGCCAAGCCACGCCAAAAGTGCATTTGCTTCTTAGGTCTCCAGTATCACAAAAAACCATCAGCGGACGATAGGCAGTGGCATTCTACTTCCCTCTGCCTGTTTTAGCTGTGAAGTATTTGGCCAACCAAACATACGAACCAAGAAGAAAAACCAGTAGATTTTATGTGGTGGGGAAGGGAACCATAATCATTCATCTTCAAAACACAGATAACATATGGTTGTGTTGTGAAGCTCTTGTTGTCTCATACACAGTTTTTTTTTTTGTATATATACTAGTACTAAGGCACCCGAAAGTACAAGAAGTCTAGGAATTGTGCTTACAATGTTAATGGGAAGAGCTGTTACTCACAGATGATCAATCCTTGAGTGAAAGCACTTGCTGAAATTTTTGAAAGACCAACAGCTTCATCATATTTCACACTTCTTGCTCCCTGAGATATTTATGTTGAGATTTAGTCAGATGTAGGAGTATTTTCTCTATGGAGAAATCAGAGGAAGATTTTCATCTTTCAATCTCTCCTCCAATTTTTTTTTTTTTTTCAAAAAGAAAATCTTAAATGAAAATGAACGACAAAAAAAAAAACCTACAAAGAGAATAACAGCGGACAAGAAGTCCTCCAAGAAAAAACAAAGAAAGGGGGAAAAATAAACCAAAATGCTGTACACAGCTCTTGATCTCTATTCTCTACTAGTCAATATCAAAGGAATTACAAATTCTATGATAAGTGACAACTTGGCATGAATCTTTGGCAACTTGGGTTTAAGTAATAATCATCCAGTTTCTTTCATAAACAAGTCAAAATCCACGCTTTAAGGTTATCAAAAAACTATGCTTTGTTAGTGACAAGGTTCTAAAACTCACTAGGCGCTCCCAGGGCAGCTGGGCACCTTCTAGCTTCCAGGGCCGAGTACTCGGCGCCTAGTCGGGCAATTAGTCGGGATACTCGGGATAATCAATCTAGTCGGGCTAGTCGGTGAGGGTCCTTCTAGCGCCTAGGCGGCGAGTACTCGGCCTTCTAGACCTTCTTTTAAAACACTGGTTAGTGATGAACACTTAAAAAACTCTTCAATTCTGATGCAAAATCTAAACGCTCCACATATCCAACTCTAATCAAACCAACACGTACTGATCCCGTTGTTTAAGCCTAGCTAGTTTCACTAAGCTAGAAATGCCTACGGTTTGATTGGGATAAATTCGAGCAAGACTTTAAAGCACATAAATCCCACCTGATGTGCCAAGCAGCTCAAATAAGTCGGTATGTCAAGACCAAAACGGCAGCAACTCTGGAGCAACTAAATGTATTGGGTCAATCTGCTATTCGTTGAAAACCCTTGAGAAATGTGATTCGGTCCATCATACTTCTAATGTTACAACCGTAAAGCAACTAAAATTTATCATCAGGCACAAAGCCCCTTTGCAGCATTTCATCATGGAATCGAAAAGCCTCCTTCATATTGTTATGGGAGACATGCCCGTTTATCAATGATATGAATGTGGATCTATCAGGATTCACGCCCCGCTCGATCATCTTCCTGTATACGAAATTGGCTTCTTGCATTCTACCTTCTGTACAGAAACCATCCAGAATAACATTGTATGTAATAACATCAGGTAACAGTCCTTGATTTTCCATTTTGTAAACCAAGTGCAGTGCCTTGTCCATATTCTCTTGTTTTATAAATCCATGTATAATAGAGTTGTAAGTGATCATATCAGGAGCAATTCCTTTGGAAGTCATCTTCTTTAGGAACTCGTATGCTTTTGTGGCATCCCCGGACCGGCAATAGCCTTTTATAACAATGTTACAAGTCACAATGTTGGGCTCAATACCTTTTCCAACCATCTCATCCCACAATTTGATGGCCTCAGATACACGACATTGGCTACAAAAGCCATTGATCAAAATGCCATAAGTGATGTGATTGGGAAAAATCCTCCTGGAAATCATGTCACCCCATAACTCATCAGCCTTTTCCATTTCACCTTCCTTGCAAAATCCATCAATCAAAGTATTGTATGTCACAACATCCGGCTTGAGATTCCTTCGTAGCATTGACGAAAACAAGCTGAGGGCTTTATTCAAATTTATGTGCTTGGAGTATCCATGCATAAGTGTAGTGAAAGTGCAAAAATCTGGGTATACACCCCTTTCCAACATTTCTTCGAAAAGCCGATCAGCGTCAGAGAGCATCTTTGCTTTGCACAACCCATTCAAAATAGTGTTGTAAGTAACAACATCCATGACGCAACCCTGATCCACCATTTCATCCCGCATCTTCAAGGCTTCTGACATCATTCCATATTTACAAAACCCACTTATAAGAACAGTATAAATCACATTGTCTGGTACCAAGCCAACCCTTGTTAAACTATTAAAATAAGATAATGCCCTGTCAAGATGCCCATTCCTTGCAAACAAACCGATAAGTGAACTGTAACTTAGCAAGTCAGGAACAAGGCCTCGATTCAACATTTGATCGAAAATTCCTTGAGCATCCGACATGTTATCTTTCCTACAACACTCGACAAGCAGCGGATTATAAGTAGTACAATCAGGGCTTATTCCAATCTGCAGCATTTCATCCAAAACTTTTTTTGCCTTGCCGCACATTCCATTCTTACATAAACCATTTACTATAGCATTGTAAGTGAAAAGACATGGTTGCAAACCCTTGGCCGACATCGAGTTCATTAAATCAAAAGCTTCATCGAGAAGCCCTTTGCAACAACATGCATTAATCAAAGTATTATACGTCACAATATCTGGAAAAATCCCTCTCTCTTCCATTTCGGAGATAAACAATTTTGCATCTTCAATTTTCTTATTTTTACACAAAGCATTAACCATGATGTTTACTGTATATGCATTTATTTCCAGACCAAACCCAACAACATCCCCATACACTTGCCATGCCAAGTCCACCCACTCAACCTTGACAAGCCCTCCAAGAAGACTATTACAAGCATTTAAAGGCACACAAATCCCCCTACTTTTCAACACGCGGAACGCTTCCACAGCTTCCCTCAATTTCCTAGCTTGCACATAAGTCCTAATTAACAAATCGAAAACAAACGGATTCGACCCACAACCTTGGTAAGTAGAAACTAATGAATCGACAATCGCAACACGCGAGACCCCACTCTTTCTAACCATCCGCAGAATCAGAGCCTGCGCATCGGACACCCTCCTACTCCTCGCCAATATATGTACCGAAGCACTCAGCGAAAGCGAAGAGTGCTTGAAACCTGGGTTTTTCGCGGCAACTAAATCGATAAACTTCTGACCCATTTGCAAATTCTCACGGCATCTATAAAGAACATCAACTACAATTGATGGGTTCAATTGATTAATATAACTATGTGGAAAACTGGACTTACCTTGCTTCAGACTCCACAATATCGTTTCCACAATGAAGGGCTCTGATGTGAAAAAGGGTGTTGATGAATCTTGCTGTTCATTTGATTGGTGGGTTTGTTTGAAGGGGGTTTCTAGGGTTTGGATGGTTCTGATGAATTGATAGGTTCTGGCGTAAGGGTTTGGAATAGAAGATGATAGAGGCGTCGTTGTGAAATAGGTTGTTTGAAAAAGTAGCCGTTGGGTTGCCATGGCGACGAAGATTAGCTGGGCTGGGCTCTCTACTTGTTTGATGATATGACTGATCGGAGAACGAGTCCTGAAAGAGTGAGTATTTCCGTCCACACCCAGATGGGCGGGCCAAAAATTGCTTCCTAGTTCCTACTACGACATCGCCAGGTGGTCTATATCTCTGTTTTGACGTGAGTATGAACCTAGTGCGAATTTGGTTTGTTTGATTGATTGGAAATAAATAAATGAGATATGAAATTTATATTACCACGGAGAGTTATTGGAGAGCGATTTTTGTTCCAGTCATCATAATACATTTTATCTCTCTCTACCAACTCTCTCTCTCTCTCCCTCCTCTCTCTCTCTACCATTTTCCACCCTGGCCCACTACACCTAAAATTTCAAAACATATTCTCTCTCTCCTCTTTTCAAAATTCAAACCACAATCTCTTTCACTACCTCCTCTGAAATTCAAAGAACCATAAAGAATGGATGCGGACACGAGCATGCACTAGTTCCTTCATATAGGTGAGCAACATTGTTCATGATATCAATGGATGGAGGACATCAATATCCGATGTTTGTGTTCAATGGGATATAGCCACTGGAAAGTACTTTTTTGTTGTTTTAGCATTAGAAAATCCAAATCTCATCTAAATCCTACTCCCATGGGATTTTATATCCAGTACGGATTGGGATAAAACTTGGTAAGGGATTTCAAATCTCATCCAAAATAAGAAAACCAAACATGAAATTTTGGGTCCCACTCCACCTCACCCCCAAATCTCACCAAACAAACAAGGCCTCAAAGATTGAGAAATAGTAGCAAGTGGTGACTAGCTCATGAGGTAGAGTTCTTGGACGCCCCGCATTGCATCTCGGGATCAAGTCTCATTCCCCTCTCACCATGTAATAGATTAGAAATGATGAATGAAAAAAAAAATTGAGAAATAATAGAAAATCGTTTACGAAAAGAGGGAATAGTTTTAAATAGTTTTTTTTTTTTTTAACCGCAAAAATATTGCTTAAAATAGCTTCTTAGTTTATGCTTCTTGTTTCCCCTGGTTTTATGTTTTCTGCACAAGTGGACATATATCTTCTGCCATAAAATAAATTTCAAAAAAAATCAACTCAAATTAATTTTTTTTGATGAAGCAACTCAAATTAATTTACAATTATAAAAAAAGGTGACCAAAGCAAACAAACAAACCCTGAAAAGTGTAAGTTTTATTTATCTTTTCACATAATAAAACTCAGCTCCCCGCTTTCAAAAAATATCTCTCTCAAAATCCCACCCCTCCCCATATTCTCACGCCTTCGATTTTAAAACTCATTAATGATACATTTTCGTAAACAAAAATGTAGCGGCCGGGTTCACAAGGGGTAAGAATGTTCAACCCTGTGCACGAGGGGAAGGAAGAGCCAAGGGGGTCACCCTCACAAAAGTAGCAAAAGCGAATGTGGATCGAACCCACTTGGTCCCGCCGAACGGGATTTGCCCTTGGCATACGGCGGCTCGGTATGGATTTGCACAAATATCATAAAGTAGAGCACGAACGACCGAGCGGAGGCCTCTCAATTGGTGCCTTCGTATAGATGTTCGTTGACTCCCTCGGGAGTACTCATCGCCCGAACGATAGGTCGACAAGGTGACCTCGGCGGCTCGGAGGAAACTTATCCCCGAAGCGCCCTGCGAGCCAAATCGGTTGATGTTGGTCTCGTAGAGCTCGACAGCTGTCAGGGGCTCGGTGGAGGTGTGCCTAGGAAGCTAAGCAGATCATTTATGGGAACAATCAACTACTTTGCATGCAGGTCATTAATGGTGGCAGTCAACCACCTTGCATGCTGCGTTATATACGCATCACCAATACATCGCAGGGTTCATCATGACAGGAGCTTTTGCTCACGGAGCTATATATGCATGCAGGATCACGTGATTGACTAGGGAGTATTCCCAAGTCAATTGACCCCTCAAGTTTATCAGAGATGACGCCAGCCGAAGCGCTGCTTCCGCTAAAGACATTCTTACCACATCAGGCGTCACCCTCAGTACGGACGGTGCGCGTGTGGTTCACGAGGGACGTGATGGGCACGCCCCTCTTTGCCTATAAATATGGCCCTCACCTACCTCACTCAGGATCTCTCTCTCCATATTCAATATTCCTTACTCACTTTCTCTCTCTAAGTTTCCAGCAAACTTCCCCCCAGTCACTTACTTAGCCATCGGAGTGCCTTCCCGGACAACCACTGTCCGGGCTTGGCACTAACGTGGTTGTTTAAGTGTGCAGGTTCTCTTCTCAGGCGAGCATCTAGGGTACCAACAAGGTTTAGTCAACCCTCCTCTCTCCGTACCGAACCAGAAGGCCCAAAGAAGTAAATCCGGTGAGGCGCCTCCCACAAAAAAATTCAATAATTCCTTATATGAATATTAGAACACCACGAACCACTTCATATCATAAAGCCAAGGTTCGTTCCAAAAGTAAGTTTGACAAGTTACAATCCAATAATCCACGTGAGTGCTAACGAAAATAGAGTAAGTGTGTTATTTGTTACAGTCATCCAAAGTCAAAAGGAATATAAATTAAGTTACATTTTCATCTTCAAAATGCAAGGTTTATAAAGATGACCGTGTATCTCTTCAATGTCTATTTTAAAAAGATGTCATACGATGCACTCCAAGCTATGCACCTTGATTTGGACCTGGAAATTTTAAGGCTTGAGCACACACTGTAAGGACCCGTATGAAAAATCACTTTTTGGAGAAGTTTTGATTTGGCCGATAAAAAGTCCCGGTAATTGTTCCTTGGATTTTTCTAATCACAACGGTATAATCGGAAGTTATTTTTTAGTAAAGCAAAGTCATCTTTCACCCATTTTCTTCGGAGAAAAATGTGCCGTTTTTCGGTTTTGTACTAAAAGTGGGGGGATGAGATTTTGATGTGATTAGAATTTAAAAATTTTGGAAATTCCATTGTTTCCAAATGGGGGGTACTTTCTTATTTTCATAAATAAATTAAAGTAAAGAAAGTCTTTACTTAAGTTTGGTTTATGAAAATAAGTGGTTGGGTCACATATTATATACACAAGTGACAATTGGGTGTGAGGTGTAATTAGAGAGTTATATTAGAAGTGTGTGGGGGAAGTTTGTAATAAAAAGAACAAAACAGTCTCTCCCTCCCTCCCCCAACCCGTCAGCTCCCTCTCTCTCCTCCCTCTCCACCATTTTTGCTCCACCAAGCTCAAATATCTCCCTCCTCACTCAACCACTTCAAGAACCAAGGCTATTTTCACGTTCTACGCGTCGTGGGGAGCTCGGTTCACCTTGGATTCGGACCGGAAGCTCACATTTCGGGATTTGGGATTTTCTACACCTAGGGTTTCACTTCTCCTCCATTTTCAAGCAAATCCTTGAGGTAGGGAACAATGTCTACTATCTCTAGTTGTATGCTTGTGATCTATTGCATATAATTGGTTCTTGGCCTCAATTTCCTTGAATTTCATGTTTTCCCCAATTTGTGTGGGTTTTCCCACTTTGATTCTTTGATCTATGAAATTGCTTGTTGTTTGGTGAAATTGGGAGTGAAATTGACCTCCCTCTATGTTTAATTGTTCCTAGCATCTCTAGTTTGTGCCTAAACTATCTCATTTGTGATTGGGTTGAAATTCCACACCTTAAGGGTGAAAATCTGCACTGTTCACTGTTCATAGCTGCTGCCTCTGTAATTTCCAGCAGCTATCCTTGTCCTTTGGGTGGCATTCGGCCACCCTTTGATGTCCGTTTGGTCCCCGATTGCTCCATACTGCATATAATCGACCTTTGGCATCATTTTCACCCATGTTTTGACTCGAGGACTATGGTTTTATAAACAAATATGTCATCTTACGTCACATGAAAGTTTGAAGGTTTTTAGAAAGCGTGCGTGGGTGTGTGCATAACCCCTTTTTATCGAAAGATGTGAGATGGTGAAATGAACTTTAAAAAAAATGGACTTGTCATGGAATTTGGATAGAATGTTTGGAAAATGAGTTGCTTAAAACCAATGCCATCATTTGGTAAATTCTTTTTGTAAAGGCACGCGGAGCCTACAGAACCCGACAGAGGCACGCGAGGCCTACAGAACTCGGCAAAGGCACGCGGGGCCTACAGAACCCGGCAGAGGCACGCGAGGCCTACAGAACTCGGTAGGGGCACGCGGGGCCCACAGAACCCGGCAGAGGCACGCGAAGCCTATGGAATCCGGCAGAGGGATTTAATCCCTAGTTGTAATGAAAATGATGGTTTTTCTTCAATGAAAGAAATGAGAAATGAGATTTTGGACTATCTATGGTGTTTTGTCGAAACTCGACTTGTGGACTTGGTTTTGAATTTGTGTGAGTAACTTGGGTAGTTTTGGTGAAACAAAAATGGAAACCTGGGTGGTGTTGAGTACTTGGAAATGAAAGTGTTCTGAGGTACATATGGTATTTTGGTAACAATGGATACTTGAACATGATTTTGGACACGTGTTATACTTATGGGTGATTTTGACAAACCTAATGAATCAATGGCTACTTTGGGACACCTTGAAATCTTTTTGGACACTTGATATTACTTTGAACACATGAAACGGTGGGTTGATACTTGGTAGTCACTTGGGTACTTTGGAACTTTCAAAAATCCCTTCTCTTTTACTTGGATACTTGGACTCGCACATGAACATCCTTTGGATATATCTTGCCTCCATGTGCATGCATCATATTTATACACCTAGCGTTAGTAGAATAGTTCTCCTACGAGCGCGTGTGCTCACCCTATCCCTTTTCAGGTACTCAGCTTTGATCGTGCATGGTTTGAAGTGCATGACTTGGATGATGAGCATACATGGCATGAAGTTATTTTATTCATCTTCTATGCATTAAATTTTCTTTTGAGGAGATGATAATGTAACTCTAGTTTTTCACTATCTTTTTTTTTACTATGGATTTGTAATAACTTATGGGATACTACTTCGATTTCACCTTTGGGGCAAGGGTGGCCGAACATTTGATAGTCAATGGGCTAATGATGTACTTTATTTTATGGAAACCTTTTGAGATGGATTTATGAAAATCTCATCATTTGACTTATGTATTGTTGAAATTTCTTTATTTATGTTTTGTAAAAATGAGGGCGTGACACACACTTCCCCAGTAAGAACATCTCAAACTATCTCTATATGCATATGAGATAATATGTGTGAAATAATGGTCACATCACAAATGATGAAACTTATATGAGAATGAACACATGACAACACGTCAAACAACAGAACATTTAAGGAACTCATACGTCTACTAGCATACACAAAGATCAATTTATTCACATCCAATTTATTTCCATCGAGCTTACATATCAATTCCCACTACATCAGGAGTACTTGTTGTCACGCCCTCATTTTTTCAACATAATTAAAATACATATCTCCATAAGAAGTCTAATAATTCCACACATTCCTCCAAAAAGTTTTCTCACAAGATTTCCGAATTTACAATAAATAATATTTTTAAGTTGGGTACCCATGTCTCATGATTAAAACATATGTACTAGTGTTAAATCATTAAATTCTTTCAAATGCCAAACGAGAAGAATAATTAGAATTACCAAATCATCTTTAAAAAAAAAGTTTAAGAGATGATGTAATAACTCGTCAATGAATATCCTTTCACAATATCATGCACTTCAAACACTCCATCTCATGATCCTTGGTTCGTACTTGAAAATAATAGTGTGAGCTACACTAGCACAACTTCTACATTTTCTAAATGCATATGAGATATGCGAGCATTTGAAACCAGGAAGCAATGGGGAAAAACAATAACGGAAATCAACTAAATAGTACGTATTCACATATTCAATCATGGGCTTTCATAAAGTAAACAATGTATCCCATAGGTGTCCTAGGGTTTCGTTGATACCCCACGTGTCCTACTTGTTCATGTGTTCCCCACGTATCCGCATTCTTACTTTTTCTCATTTCACATGCCTTTTATCCATATGATTAACAATCAAGCACTTAAGGGTTTTGGGATATACCAACACCAAGGGATGTGAGGAAAACAACAACGAAGAATTTTAATAAGAAGTACAAGCATCAAAGAGGCCAGAGTGTTCTCATAAACAAAGGGTGAGTCCTGAAGTCCAAATATTCCGTTGGTACCCAACGTATCCCACAAGTACCCATGTGTCCTATAAGTGTCCATATTCGTTCATTTACTCGATTCCAACTCATTTCATTCCTTCAATCAAGATCCAAACAATGAGAATTTTGGAATCCTCTTCCGAGTCTTTCGGGCCTCGTTGAACCCTTCCTAGCAACACGCTGATCGGCCAGAGTGTTACCATTTTGTCATTTGACTTCACACATTATTCAATTTATCAAGTGTCTGTTCATGTCGTTGTCGATTGTGTCGAAGATGTTCATTGTACTATGCCACTACGTGTTTACAAATATCCACCTAATATTATGTGATTATACGTTAACATCCCACAAAGCAAGTTATGGATATGTCCAACAAGTTCCTTTTCATTTATGGAATCTCATTTAGTAGAGCCGTTGTGTCCATAAAACACTTCCTTACTCATTTAAATCATTTTCCACTTGTCCCAAATTTATTTTGAAGTACCCAATGTCAACATACGTATCTGTGCCGTGTCCAATGAGTGTTCCTAAGCACTGTGTCCAACAAATATCCAAACCATTAACAAACAAGCCAATGAAACCTCAAATTAGTTTTAGTTAATTGATATAAGTTTTCTTAAAGTCAAAACGCTCATTTCTCAAAGGGACCATGCCATCGGGAACCACAGGAGGACCAAACGGGTGTCATGATCGAAAAACAACACAGCTGAATAATCTGGAAAAACTGTCCAGACAGTCGGAACCCGTCCAAATGGGAAAACTAGAAAAGATAATCACTCTGTTCACTTCACATTTCCAAAAAAAAATTCAGAAAGATTCTTTCATTATCTCTCATCTCTCCAATCATTAATCACATTTCTCTTTCTACTCATACCCCTTTCTCCAATCATTAATTCTCATTTCTCTCTCTATCTCTCTCCAATGATTACACCTCTCTCTAATTATTACTTTTTCCAAAAACCCATCCAAACACTATCTCAAAAATATTTCTCAAAATATTCTTCTCTAAATTCTCAACCAAACAGAGTGAATGTCTTAAATCAGAATTTCATGGTACAATCAACCTAAATACACTTTGTAAATGAAAGATTATCACATATTTCCACTAATTTCATGAGGAAAAGAATTAATTTCAAAGATCAAGCCACTAATTCATAGAATTTCAATTAAGCTTAAAGATAAGGAATCAAACCAAGATTTTATGTCATACGAACACATAAACATTTAGAAAGATGAGAAAAAGTCCCTACATTTTGAGCAAAACCTCCAAATCCAACAAACCTTAGGTTTAGATCTCAAAATCAAACCAACCCCGAACTTCTCCGGACTTGAACACGTGAAGAACTAGCTTGCATTGACAAACTACAAAGATATGGTAGTGATTTGAGGTGGGTTTAAGTGTGTGTGTGTGTGTGTGTGAGAGAGAGAGAGAGAGAGCGTGAATGGAGGGAGAGAGAGATGGGTTTCGGCTAGTGTTGGGGGGTTGGGGTGGGAAGCGAAAATAATATTTTCTCTTTTACATGTTTGTATAGAGATAATTACAATCCACACCCCTCTACTCATAAAGCGTTACCAACAAGTTCAAATTTAACTATTCTCTCACATTAACCCCACATATAGACATAAAAATGCAACCCCATAAAACCCAATTTAATTTTCAAAAATTCAGTCAAATTATGGGTCGTTACACTTGTAATCCAAGCATTTGGGACCTCGTTATCCCCTGCCGAGCATTTTTGGGTCTTCGTAACCCCTATCGAGCAATTGGGTTAGTGTCTCACCTACTAGTGGACCTATTACCCCCATTCTTTGGTTTAGTTATTAAATTCCAATTTAATTGATACAAACATGAGTTTTTCACTTCAACATTTAACCCTTCATTCACACCAATTCCTTGCATCACAATGCATACATACATTTTAGACACGTGTAAAAACCCAACCACATGAACCTGACGATCAAAAAGGGAAAAAGACAAAGTTCTCCAGGTAGTACCGGTTGTAAGAAAAACCTTGAACCGGTACCTCCTGGGTTTTCAAACTTCACCTATGCCAAACTCAACCATTAAACACCAAGAGATACACAATATCACCACATAAAGAGGTAGAGAAAGAGAGAAATCTCTCCTAAATGGGTTTTGAGCAAAACCCTAAGCAAACCCAAGTGGTTGAGCTAGAATCCATCAATAGCGACCTCCCTCCAAGGTCTCGCTACTAGATCTAAACCTCCTTAAGTGAGAAACTTGAAATCCAAGTCATTTTGATGTTTAGATTGTTTAGATCTTGAAGATTTTGTGGAGATTTAGGTGAAAATCCAAGTATTTGAGTGAGGTTTGAAGAGATAGATGAGAGAGACGAATTTAGAGTTTATTTCATGGTTTGGGGGTGAAAATGAGTAAAGGGGTCTATTTATAAAGGACTGGTCTGCAATCATAATTTTTTTTGAAATCTATTAATGGGTACCAGTTCAGATTTTTTCTTAGAACAAATTCAAGATGCTACTGACTTAAGGTATCGGTTCAAGGGAAAAGCTTGAATCGATTTGATAAGTCACCAATAGTGTAAATAAAGGGACTTATCTCTCTCGTTTTTGCCGAACACGCATGCATAATACGGCTTTTATATGATTGATGTTGTGCGTGGGTGTATTTTGATAGTTTCAGGAGAAACTCGAGAATAAGGCGTGTTTCAACGCCATGGATAGTCAAAGGGGTACCCAAGTACCCAAGGTCACGTGGCACTCTGCCACTGAGTCCCGGGGGTCAAGGAATGAAGCATCGAATGAGATTCGGGAAGCCAAAGGACAGAAAAAATCAAGCAAAAGAATAAAAGAAAATGCCCAGTTGCTACCAGTAGCAATACAGATACAACTACCAGTATCCAGCGAGTAGAAACCCAGATTTTAGGTAGCTACCAGTAGCAATACCCATATTGCTACCTGTAGCAACTGCACTTTTCTGCACTTTTTGTGCCCGATTAGACAACATTCATGGGCATTTTTGTAATACTTTGGCACAACTATTGGGACCTATAAAAGGCCTCCAACCTCATATTTTTAGGGTTATCTCTCATTTTCACTTTTTCTCTCTACCTCCCTTTCATTTCCTTTAGGTTTTGCTCCAACTTCTCTCTAGATTTGGAGATTTTCTACTTCGTTTCTAGGTAATTGCTCTTCATTAATGTTGTAGTACTCATCTTAAACTATCTTAATCTTGTGTTTATTTCCATTTTCGTCATGTTTTTCCTTAATCACATTTTTCTCCTTGTTGTGTACTTTAAGCATGTTTGAGTAGTAGTTTAGGCTTGGTCATGGGGTGAATATCACTCCATGACTTCAGTATTTTAATGGCTTCTCACATTTTTATGCTTATTGTGGTTTTGTGAATGGATGTATAACTCATATTTTCGGTCTAAACTTAGAGTTGTTAACCTCTTTGATTGGGTGTAGACAAATCATTTTGCACACACAATGCTTTGAGCTATGTCACTTTGAGTGTTCGACAAAATGTCTAAGAGAGATTCTTTCCATTTACAAACCTCATTCATGTGATAAAGATTGGTTTTCATTGGGTAAGTTCAATTTTATGTACCAAAACTAGGAGTTGTTAACATTTTTGATCTTGTGTAGGTAAGGGCTTGACTACTTGCCACACATGATACTTAGAGCTATGTCACTCCAAGTGTTTGTAAAATGCCTCAAAGAACTTATCACATTGTTAAACCCATTTTCTAGAGTCAAAAGGATCTTCATTGTTAAATCTTCCGAGTGAGAGCAAGTGATTTTGTCTCTCGCTTGAGTTCTAGTCGAGAGACATTGAATTTCCTTAGTCATGGGTGGTAAGAACCTCTAAACCTTGTCGCCTTTAATTTATAGTTTAAAACTTCATTTTCAATCGCATTAGAGGTAGAGAGAGAAAATCCCACAAACAAACCAAACCAAAAGGTTGGCCGTCCTAACGCCGAAACCCCTACCCTAAAGTAAACCTTTCACTAGCTCCGACCCTTCCCTGTGGATTTGACCTCGGACTTCCGAGTTATTATGCTGCAACCGACCTAGCCATACGCTTGGGGCGACGCTATCTACAACAAAGTTAGGTCGCAAGCACGGTTCAACCAGGGTAAACTTCCAAAATTTTTCTTTTTCCCCGAGTGCAACCAACACAATCCTAACACCCCCAAACCATCTTACAATAACAAAACACAGCTCCCAACCATCCACTGAACTTCCGGTATACCATGATACACACACATCCACACAAACCCATGAAATAATATGCCACCCAAGTTTAATTAAACATTTTGCATTTAACATAAAAAAGAGAAATGGAATTTAAATTTACGGGTCTCTACATTCTCTGTAATTGCAACCCCTTCGATCTTTCAATTTGAAAAAAAAAATTCAAACTTCTAAGAACTTAGAATCGAGAGTTTGGAGTGAGTGTATCTACATTATATATACTGTATATATTAATTAGAAATATAGTATTAAAAAATAAATAAGGAGAGGAGGATAATGTTCGCAAAATCTTACATTAATGGCCGTCTTCCCGCCAAAATTTGTGCTTTTCCAATTGTAATTTTAGGAGGGATATTTTGTAATAGGTATGTGTATTCTACTTCGCACAACGTAGTGGCCCCACTACGTTGTGAATTTCTGAGAAGAGGAAATATATACCTGCTACATAAACTACTTTCTCATACGTGTATAATCATGGCTATTTTTGCAACCAAAACCGAAAAATCACTTCCTCCAAACATCTCTCTATATCTTCACTCACATTCAGGATCACCACACACGCACAAATCTCACTTCCCCTAAATTATCATCATGAACATTAAATTTCTTTTGTAACTTCTCTCCCTACCTTTCACCGAGTTGTTATTGGCACAGAATGATGTTTCTGACTTTCGGTTGTGTCTCCTTTGGCATAGCTAATCAATTACATTCCTGGGATTCTTTTTATTCGAGGAGTATCTTTTATGCTTCTCTTTATTTTCTTTGATCTTGATTGTCTAAATTTGTGGGTTATGTTATGCCAATTTCACATAAGAAGGGAAAAAAAAAACGAACGGTGATTTTGATTTGTTTGACTTGTGGGTATTCAGTATATTTTGTGATTTTTCTACACTTGCGAAGACACAAGTCAAGAAGAGTTGAGTAGGTCGGGAGAGAGGCTAAGCAAACAACCAAGTGCAACTTTGTGTTATAGAACTGACAATAATAAGTCTATATACACACCAAAAGTCTCACATCCAGCCACACCGTCCTACACGACAGTGCCACGCAGGCAGGTGGGCCCCACCACTTCAGCCAGCGGGAAAAAAAAAAGAAAACGAATTCGAAATCGATTTTAATTTCAGCGTTTCACAGGGAGAGAAAAGAAGAAGAAGGCAACGCATTAGAGGAGAAGAAGAAGATCTTCGCAAACCACCAGCAACCACTAACCACCACTGACAACCACCGAAATTTGACTCAAGGTACCTTTTTGTTGTTAACTGTGACAATAATTCTTTAATTTTCTCAATATTTTGACATTGACTTTTTGTTTTTTTTGAACGGCAAAGAATTTTATTGATCTTTGAAACAAAGATTAAAAGGGAAGAGGAGCAAAGAACAATGAGGAGAAAAACTCCAACATGAACAAGCAACCTCAGACCCAAGGAAAAATGGAAAGCAAGGAGCTATCCAAATAAGAAGACTCCAGGACATGCCCCTGGAATAACAGAAAAAACAGAAAGCAAGATCATTGGATACATATTACATGGAATCCAATAAGGTGTTTAACCTGAACATGAAGTCATCCATAGAGAAATCCGATCCCCCATCCTTGGTCTTGACCCAAAAAGCAACCCTTGATTTGATAAGATCAATGGATCTGTCTCAATCTGGTGGTGTATTTTCAAAAACCAGTTTGTTCATTAAGTTCCAAATGGTCCATAGAACAGCCAAGGGTGTAGCATCCCAGATAAGCTTTTTTTTCTTCCTCATCTTCCAGTCTTTCCACCAAAGAAATACATTAATCACTGATTTTGGAGATACCGAGACCACACCCCACCATGACATAATGATAGACCATATCTGCCAAACAGGTTGATAGTGGAGCAAAAGATGATCTATTGAATCTAATTCTGTGGAACAAAATTTACATAGAGCCTCTTCTTCATTTCTGATAATTCCCAGCCTGAGGAGATATTCAGCAGATTTTATTCTGCCGAGATGAACCAGCCAACAGAAGCACTGAATTTTGTATGGAGCCACGTTCCTCCAGATACGATCAAAAGCAAAGGACGCAACATGAGTCTTAGGGTTGGCCAATTCATACAAGGACTTGACATTGAATGGTTTTGAGATATTTCCATTCCAAATTAGACTGTCATCAACACCATAAAAGATTGAAATACCAGAGCCATCCAAGATTGATAGAAATTCATTCATTAGATCTTTCTCCCAATCGAAGAGGTTTCTTCTAAATTGTATTCCCCAGTCATGAGCTTCATATCTCCTTGCCAAGACCTCACTAAGAAGTTCATTCCGATGGCAAACCAATCTAAAAATTGGTGGGAAAGCCTCAGCAAGGCATTGCTTTGACTTTTTGTAGTATTATGTTTAAGTCTTTTTTAGGAAGGCGTGTAACACACAAATTCGGGTCCTGAAATAAAGAACACGAAAAAGATGCACAAAATAATAATCTTATTGATTTTCAATTTGAATGCGAGTACAATCTCTAACTAATGTTCTTTTTACGGTAAAAGAACAAAAGAAAAATCCTCTGATTCGATCTCCGGTACGTTTCAACGGCTTGAATGCTTGTTGTTGAATTGTACAAATGACAGTTTTCTTTGATTCTTCGAGTTGAATGAACTGAAGAACAAAGTTTGAAGATGGCTTTGATTTGTTGAATGATTTGTTGGATGCTAAACTTGTGAAGAAATTGGCACGTTCTTTGTCACGCCCTCAAATTTAATAAACCAAATACCAATAAAATCCACGTAGGATAAACCAAAAGTCATGCATTCCATCGTTGGGAGGTCAAAGTCAAAGTACACCGGGTTTTTACAAGAGGTACCCGTACCCATGCATAAGTAATGAATAGTTAAGAGTTATTACATAAACCAAGTTTTGTCAAAAGATTGAAGGAATTAAAGTTACAAGATCATCTCCCAAAATATATTAACGATAGAGAGGATAAAATAACTTCATGTCAAATGAGCTTCATGATATGCGTCCACACGCCAAGCATTCCAATCACATGCCTTGCCGAGTACCTGAAAATGATAGGTTGAGCTTACTAGCCCAGTAGGAAACTTTTCTACCAACGCTAAGGGTATAGAAGATGAAACATGCACATGAAGGTGTGATACATATGATGAATAAGCTAAAATAGACCAAACTAGGTCGACTTGATGAGAGAATATCCGATAGATGCCCCAAAGATCGAATCAAACCCAAGTGTCTATAGATTTCCTCGTAAACGTTACATTTCAAGTCGTAGGTTCAATCCCTTCAAACACATTGTCATTTTCATAAAACATTTCATTTTTCACATCTTCTCAAATAACCACTTATTTAAATAGGGAATGAATCCCTCTGCCGGATTTCATGGGCTCCGAACACCCATGGCTAGGGACGCACCAAATGGTGGCCCTAGAAATAACAAATCATCCCTTTCAAAAGTTTATCAAACAATCAAGTGTCCAAAAACATCCACGTAATTCATTCAGTTTGAAAGCTCGTAGTGTGTCGGTTGTGGCAAAGTTAATATGTGTCCAAGAACGTGAGAGATCATGACAAAACATCATTCATACCACGATAGGCTACCAAAGCTTAGAAGTCAATTTGTGAAGCTTAGGAAAGACCAATTAAGGCCCGGCGCAAAGAAACATGAAAATGGAGTTATGAACCTCGAGAAAACCCGACACCTTGATAGGAAAAAGTACATTTCTCTCAAAATACAAAGGCTATGAATATGAGACCAATTGGGTTTGAAAGTAGACTCATAGAGCTTTCTAACGGTTCAAGAATCGCCTCAATCGGAGTTCGGACGAAGTCAGGGCGTGCCCGCGAAGTTGGGTCAAAATCTGCCTTAAGCAGTTGGGTATCGATACCCAAGAAAGCTGTATCGATACCGGTTAACTAAAATCTTTACAAAAACGCTGGGTATCGATACCCATAAAAGGGGTATCGATACAAAGGCCATTTCGAGCAAAATTTTCAGATTTTCAGATTTTTCAAAAATGGAGGGGGGTTCAACCCAAGCCAAAAATTGAGGTTCCAAACAACAACTACTCATAGGAGAGAAATATATCAACAACCAATTCAAGGATTTAACAACCAAATACACAAAACCCAAGCTCATTCATGATCCAAAGTCAATTCCATGGAGATAATCAAGTTTAACAAGAGTTTTAGGAACAAGAACACAAATAATGCAATCATTCAACCAATATGCACTTAGAGGAGGTAGAAGATTGTTCCCTACCTCAAGGATTTGCTCCAAGTCAACCCAAAAATGAATTTCTAGATCCCCAATTTGAGCAATCCCGTTTTTGGTCCTCCCGGTGCGAAAAGATGGTACTCCGAGCTCCCAAACATGCGTAGATGATGACTCTTTGGTCAATTTGTGAAGAAGTTTGATGAGGAGGGAGTAATTTGAGCTCAAAGGAACAAAAATAGAGGAGAGAGGAGGAGGGGTTGATTTTTGGGAGAAGAAGAGAATGATTTTTGGCTCAAAAATCAGCCACACGCATATATATACACACCACTAATTGCACTAGCACCCCTAACATTCCAATGTGTTCCAAAGACACCCCAAATGCAATCACCAACTCATATTGACCCCATGTCACACTATTTTCATTTCCTCACATTTTCCCAACATTATTTCTGGAAAATTATTTAAAAACACGAGTCCTTACATTCTTGCTGCTTGATGATTCTTGCAAGTTGTTGCTACTTGTGTTCTTGTGTTTGAAGATGAATTTGATTTGCTGAAGAAATCGACACGTTCTTCTTGGTGCTTGATGATTCTTCGCAAGTTGTGTTCTTGTTTTTGAAGATGAATTTGATTTGCTGAAGAAATCGGCACGTTGTTCTCGGTGCTTGATGATTCTTCGCAGGTTGTTGAGGAATTGCTTGAGAGCTCTGGTTGAAGGCCAAGCAAATAGTGAAAAGTTCCCTTTCTTTCTTCATATAAGCTTCTATTTATAGGCTCAGGAAGAGGGTGTTTAAATTTGGTATGATTTGCAATTAATTTGATTTAATTACAAATCAGGATAATTGATCATCAATCAAGATTATTTAACTTTAACCAAGATAATTGATTATCAATCAAAAAGATTGATTTGGTCTCATTTCCTAAAAGAAGATTTGACTTCTTTTATTAATTTTAGGAAACTACATTAACCCAAAAAAGATAAATAATATATTTATTTATTATTTAACTTTTTTTTTGTTGGGTTATCTTGAACGGGCCTACACATTTGGGCCAGCCCAATTCCTTGACTCATTTGGCAAATTAATTTAGCCCATTGTATTTCTTGGTCTTCCACAAATCTCAAAAGGACTAAGCCCATAAACTTGACGGACCCAATATTCATTTAAAAAAATGTTGACCAATGTTTGACTTTTAATTAATCGAGATTATTTATTTATCTCAATTAATTGGACGGTGATTAAGCAATGCCGAAATTTTGGTGTCTACAAGGCGTATACGAGATTTTTCTATAATAGTTTTTTCTAGGATAAGGGAGTACTGCTAAGTGATCCTTCATCAATTTTAGTTTTTAGTTTGTCTAGTTGTTTATTTATAGTTTTGATACACTAATTAGTATAATTATTTTGTTCAATTAGTTTTTTAAATTCAGGTTATTTACTTGGTAACTAAAATGGGGATGTTGTTATAGATGATCCTTTGTAATCAATAAAAATTGTATTTAAAGGAGGGTGACTAGAATAAACGATAGTATTATCTATTTTTCTCCATTTAATTTTTGTAATTGTATCAACTTTTTTATAATAGTTTTCTAAATAGTTAAAGAAATGTACTTTTGTTCTTGTGTTGTCCATAAATTGTTTCTAATTAATTACTATTTTAGACTTTTGACTAGGAGTATATCTAGTACGATAATCTCTCTGTTTTTCTTTATTTTATTTTGATTTAAATTCTTTGAACAATATTTTAAAATTTATCTCAAAGTCTTTTCGTATAGTTAATAAACTTTTGTCTACAGAGTGAGGGGTTATTTCTTCAAAATCAGTTTGAGTTGGTAATCCTCAGAATGTTTCTTCATCCTCGAGTTTTGAATGTGCTGAGTTGCATGGTTTACTTATTTTTTGAGGTTGTTTCAATACCCCTTTAATCTAATTTTTGGATCAAGTAAATTTTTATTTTGTTTGAGAAGTAAATTTTTATTTTTTAGGGCATACTAGTTGAACTATTTGGGGGAGTATCACCCTTTATTGATCAAAATTTATCCTAACTGTGCCATTTAAGCATTATTGAATACATTCTGAATAACTTCTATTTTCAGTGAGCCAACTAGTTGGTAATTGGATATCACTCCATTAATTTGTTCTTGGTACTTGTATATTAGCATCAGTAGTGCTGCTAATATACTTGTGTATCTATATATAAATATATATAAATAGATGGATCATTGTTTACCCTTGTCAAAAAATAAAATAATGTAATTTCAATTTATTTTTATTGCTAGAATTTACCATGATCCACCCTCAAATTTATACACCAAAGTGTAGCTTTTTATTGTATTTTCTCTCATTTCCTTAATCTAATCAAATCATCCTCCTCGTGGGAAAATCAACGCTGCTACAGACACAACAATTTGGACAACAAATTCGACAACAGCCCCAAAACGACGGCGTTTGGGGCCTGTTGTTTTTTTAAAAAAAAGGGGGAAACTTTCCTCTTCCTGGCTTGTGAATTCATCTCAAGCTTCCTTTTTACGTGGTCATCAAGTATCCTATTGCACTTGAAAAACCGTGCCTTTGCTGGACTTTGTTCATGATTGTGGTCCAAAACAACCCGACTTAACCTCCACTTTCCATCCGGGCGTATACCAACATGAACATGAGCTGGACAATCAATTCTTGTTTGTGGCCGTGGTTTGACTGGGTTGCTTGTTCTTACCCTTGGCTTTCCGGTGCGATTGCATGAAAAAGTTACATCCTTCAATGTTCCATCTCTTCCCTTTCTCGATGTTCTTTTACACGCAGCAAACCCTTTTTCTTTAGCATAACCCAAATAATAGAGATAAACTTCCTCCGATGTGTCGAATATCATTCCCTCTTTCGGTTCTTCAACTCTATTTTCACAATTTTCTATTGCCTCATTCCCATCCTCATTTGTATCTATCGCACCAAATTCTTTGTTTGACGGACAACTTTGTACCTCTTGTTCATCTCCACTCCATAACACTTCCTCTTGTCCACACTCTTTGTTTAGAGGCATTGTCGACGGAATAGACTCCGAAGACATAATGTACTGGTTCATAAACAAAGAAACAAATTAGATACAGAAAAAGGATCTTGACTGGTAGATAAAGTAACAACTATAGGCAATACCAATTTTCGGACCTAGAGTAGTTTCTTAAAATTGTAGTCAAGAGTGGGCATGAGACTGTCCTTTAAATGTTCGTTGTGTTTCTCAAAATGCAAGTCTTCGTGTTTTTTATTTTTGGATAGGACAATTTGCAAGCCTTTCACATATTCTTTGTTTATCTGATTCGAGGTTTTCTTTCTTACTTTTATTTATCATTCTATTGGTGGTATTTCATATTTTAGCTGTTGCTGAGATGCTAGAAATCATGCATGACTGTCCTAAGGCGGAATTATCAGTTAAATTTTAGAACACTATGACAAGAACCATGGAATAGAACTCACAAATTCCTTTTTGCTTGGTAATTTCTCTGGAAATTATTGCTATCATTATTGCTATCAGTATACCAATTTTTTTCCCAAAAAAATCCCCAATGTAACAACTGTGCCCTAATTTTTCCCAAAAAAATCCCTAATCTAACAAATGTAAAAAAATCACCAGAGCACAGAGAGAGAGAGAGAGAGAGAGAGAGAGAGAGAGAGAGAGAGAGAGAGAGAGAGACCTTCGTGGAGTGGGTAATGGCGTTCGGTGGCGGCTGTGGAGTTCGCCGAACGTGGCGGTTCTGTGGTGGTTCTGGAGTTCAACGGCGGCGGTCGGATGGTGGTGGTTTCCGGCGAACGGGAGGCGCGGTGGTGGTCGGCGATGGTAGGCGCCCTCTCTCTCTTTCTCTCTTCGAGTCTTGACTGAAGTTTGGTGGATGGGGAATGGGGAAGAAGAAGAAGATCAGCGCGCGTTGTTTTGAAAATTTCACGTTTTTTTTTTTTTTATTTGAAACAACAGGCCCCAAAACGACGTCGTTTTGGGGCTGTTGTCCAATTAGTTGTGTATGTAGCATTTTCGTGGATCCGGGGTTCCCGTAGTGCGCCTCCGCACTACGGAATTGTAGGGCAGCCAAAACTACGTCGTTTTGGGTGTGCAAAGAGAACACCACTACTTAATCCCTCAAAACTACGTCATTTTAACATAGTTTTATTTGTTGAATTCCAAAATGTGAGCATTTTTAAGTGAGTGTTTATTTTCTTCAAAATCAAATTTGATTTTTGATTTCTTCTATACGTGAACATAAAAGTCACTTATTCTAGATTGGGGTTGGTTTTTTTTTTTTTTTTTCGGAGTAGAAGTTTTTACCCATAAAACTTGGTTCTAAAAAAAAAAAGTCTACAATAAAACACATTTTTAAACTTCTTAATTTGTGGGCTTCCTTCGGTTTTGTAAAACTAATGCCTGTTCTAGATGAGAAGAGATTACAGTGTATAAGAATAAGAGTTAAGATGTGTAAATTACTAACTGTATATCAAAATTCTAAATTATGCCACTTGTTATATTTAGGGGAGCTTCTCACAAAAATACACCTACAATAGTACTACTGAATATCCGTGCCCAAAAGACACTTTGTAAAAACTAGTATTTCTACAAAATAGATGAATTTTATTAGCTAATGTTGTCCAGTATAAATTTAAAGTCACAAACATTTTTCTAGATTTTTAAAAGGCTCCCCCAAAAAAAATGTTAAACTTGACATAATCCCAAGAGAGAGAAAATGATGTGATTCTAAACCTTTGCACACCCAAAACGACGTAGTTTTGGCCGCTCTACAACCCCGTAGTGCGCCTCCGCACTACGGGATCCCCAAATCCCATTTTCGTGGGACAACGTCCCAAAATATCTTCCGGTGCTGACACGGCCATCAATGATTGGCTATTCAGGCTCTACCCACGTCAAAAAGAAATATAGATATGCGTTACCCATTTCAGTAACTCCCCTTCCCTCGCTGTTAAAACCCCAAACAAATCCCTCTCTCTCTCTCTCTCTCCCCGATCTGTTTGTCCTGCTACCAGCATAGAGAGAGGAAGGAAGAAAGAGAGTCAATCTGCTTCTCTCCCCTTCTCTGGTACGCTGTTCACACATGCCCTTTCGCTTTCTCTACGCACAAATTTTCTTTATTTATGTATATTTATCGTGTTGTGCAATTCAATACGTTGATCCGTAATCTCTCTATAGTCGATTATTAGGAAACCCTATTTCTGCAATTCAGTTTCGTTAGTCAATTGTTTAATTTCGATTTCGGCAAACGATGTTATTGTGTTACAAGAAATATTGTATCTTTAGTGATTGTGTACAGATTCTCGAAATCTTTTAACGATTACAACTTGGTCATTGGATATGTTATAATCAGGTGCTCAGTATCTTATGAAGGTTTGGTTTTTGTTAGTTAATCACATTTTGGTGTCAATACTTGCAAAGATTACAATTAGATCAAATGGTAACCTTTTTTTTAATTTATTATTATTATTATTATTGTTATGTTGCAACCAGTTACTTACACTCTCATAAAGGTTCTCAGTGAATCCCGTTTTGATTTTGTTCTTGTATCATTCGCAGATTGTTGTATTGGGCAGTCAAAATTCTGCTGCATGATCAGTGTTTTTTTCCAGATTTTCCTTTGACAAGTGACGTTTTTGTTGATAGATACAATGAAGAATCATGAGCGTGTTGCTAATCTTGCTCTAGCAGGTGTGCTACTGATCCCATTTTCATGATTGTTGTTAGAAATGTGCATGCATTTTTTAGTGAGGCTTAGTATCTGTTGAGGTTTCATTGATATTGTATGATAACTGTTTTATGGGCTTGCAATGACATGTGGGGCAACATTGATCCTGGTTTATTTCATTTCTTGATTACTTTCTCTCATTGATGTTCGGCTTCTGTATTGGTTTTCTAAATCTCTTAACGAGGCTCGATGAAGTCAGTTTTTAATATTGAATCTCTTGTGAAACTGTCTCTCACTTCTTGATAGGAACATAGCCTCGCTGATTTAATCTTTATAACTGGTTAAAGCTATTACCTAGGATTTTTGTTTTCATTCTTTTCAGATGATGATTTTTAACTTTCATACTGCTGCTAGTCAAAGACATTTTACGTGTTCTTTTAAGGAAATTTTTTTCTTGACTTTTGGAACGTCTCCAGTACACCAGTTGATAGGGACTTAAGGCTTGGTTTGGTTTGGTTTTTTGGAATTTCTTCATTGTCGAAAATCTCGTAGAGTACCCGCTTCAGTTCAGCCAGAAGGCTGGCTTCTATGCCATGTTTAGAGTTCTAAATATGGATCAATTTGCAAGGTTATGACTTTTGAGACTATAGAATAGGGCTCAAGTTGAGAATTGTTGAAGGTTTATTCTTCTTTAGTTTCTTTTGCTTGACCTTCATGTGGGTGCATTCAAAGCTTTTGGTGATTGCTCAGGCTTAATTGGGAAATTGTCACATGTATTCCCTAGATATGCTTCGGTCTTTCTTTAGCAATTATAATTGTAATCTGAAAATTAAGTTGGCAAAGATTCTGGGGAATACCAGACGATGAAGAAAAGCCTTTGTATGTTCCATCATTCATGTGTGCAATTATTACACCAGTGGACGCCATCCACCATTTGGCTCAATAGAAGGAAGCACGCCGTTTGCCAAATGACCATTTTGAGTTCCATCATGGGCTCCCACTACCATGATGTCCGTTATGCTGGGTCAAGTGGACACGTTATCAACTCTCGTTTGTTTGTCTTCTTCATTGGAGATTAGGATTGTCTGGTTGGTTTTTGGTTAGGTTTGAAGTGAACCATTTCTCAAAAGTCAAAACTCCCACTTGTCTGAGTGACTGGGATCATGGCATGTGTTCTCAATGAGGAAGAATTTTGGAACACGGAAAGGTGTTCCTTTGATACAATCTATCTGTTGCATACTAGCATTGTTTTTGGCTAAGAAGCACGTACACGGATATGGGATACGGACAAGACACAACACGGACACGTTGAATGTAAAATGTACTTGTATCATAGAGGTATGTAATGAGTTCATAAAAAATTAAACTACATTATTTCTCTCAAATTAAGAACAATACTATGAAGACATAGATCAACGTTCCGTATATAAATTGAGTATACATGAAGTATAAATCTGAGGAAATTTTCACTCGGGGCCGATGTTTAAAAATTAAATTTTAAGCTTGTAATATATGCTTAGCATGTTCCAAGAGTGTCGCCAATGTGTCTTAACTAACAAGTATTTAGGCATGTCTGACACGTGTCTAGAGAGGCTCATGTCATGTCCGAAACCGACACATGTCAGATGTGGATACGTGAGGCCGTAGACGTTTCGGTGCTTCTTATGTTGTTGGGATTCCTATTTTGTGTAGGTCGGTGTGTCATTTGCCTATTGTCTGAAGCTTCCCTATCTTTCTTGGGGTGTTTATGCCTGCGTGGATATAGTGTCCCTATGTTCTCTTTTTATCCCTTCCCTTCTTAAATATATAAACCCTTCAAGTCATCTTAATCTATTTTGAAACCACAGTTGTCATCTTTCTTGCAAGAGGGCTATGCCATTGTGTGGCACTGTACCACTTGGCCATGCTAGTCAAGTGCAACCAATAGTGGTGAATATGAAATCCTTTAGTTCCTAGTGCTACCTTGATGTTCAGAACACTGTAAGAGATATCCCAGTGCCTCATTTCATGCTTTATGAGTTACTGGCTTTTTTGTCCCACTCTTCTTCTGAAGCAATGGATTATGTGGTTCATGTCTTCATGATATTACCAATGGCTGCAGGTTTATCTTTGGCACCACTGGTTGTAAAGGTAGATCCAAATTTGAATGTCATTTTGACTGCTTGCCTCACTGTTTACGTGGGGTGCTACCGCTCAGTCAAGCCAACTCCACCTTCAGTAAGTACAATCGATTATCCCTCGTGAACCCTGTCTTCATTTCTGATTTTTCATTTCATTCAATTTTACTCATTCTTACTCAAATGTGTTATATTAATCTGCAGGAGACAATGTCTAATGAACATGCCATGCGCTTCCCTTTGGTTGGGAGTGCGATGCTGTTATCATTATTCTTACTCTTTAAGTTTGTATCAAAAGACTTGGTCAATGCTGTTCTGACGTGCTACTTCTTTGTACTTGGGATCGTCGCTCTGTCGTATGTTCTTTCCGTACAGGCCATTCTACTTGCTATTATCTGTTGTAAGTTTTCTGCAATGTGTTTGTCTGCTTCTTTAAATTCATCCTTTTTTTATGCCTATTTTACAGGGCGACATTATTACCTGCAATCAGACGTTTTTTGCCAAATCATTGGAATGAAGACCTAATAATCTGGCGTTTCCCATTATTCCGTTGTATGTAGCCTCCTCTTTTTTCTTCCTTTGGCTTATTTTGTATTTTTTTTCCTTTTTTCTTTTTCCTGAGACCCTATTGTGCTTGTCTTGTGCAATGCTATTTTCTTCAGCGCTAACACCGTCTACGCCATTACTTAACTCAGCTAATGGATGCTTTTGTTACTACATTGTGATTCCTATCAGTCCCTTAGTTGCAGGATCCTTCTGAAATGGGTGCGCTCCCGAGACAGGAGCTCGAATTGGCGCTCCCAAGATGGTAGCTTGACGGGAGCTCGCTCCCAATGGGGTTGGGAGCTTATCGGGCCATTAAAGCAATTATTCTCATATTTTTAAGGGTGTGGAAATAAGAATATGAAAATCATATGAGTCGAGAAGTTTTGCAAATTGAAAATATCTAATTTCCAAAAAAATTACCCTTTAAGATAGGAAAAATTCTCAATAAGTATCACTTTTCCTTCAATGGTTTAAGTATTTAAAGATATTTTAAATACATATTTAAATATAATCTACATACGCTCCTTAAGCGCTCCCAACCTTGGGAACTTCTAGGTACCTCCGCTCCCCCGCTCCCGCTCCCGTCCCGTCCCCGCATCCGCTCCCGCTTCGTGCAACTAAGATCAGTCCACATTAACACTTATCAAAGAATGTGTAGAAGTTTATTTTTGTTCCATCTTAGAGTCCATAAATATTGGTCATGACTGGACTGTGCTCTAACCCTGTATTGACTTAGACACGAGTCAAATTGAGTTTAGTATATGAAATTTATGTGATTGGTTTTTTAATGGAAAAAGGGCTGCCTAATCCTAAAACCAACTTATGGAAGCTGGTGAAAGGAGATTGAAGAGTGAAAATTTCATATTGTGTGATAAACCATTAGGACACGTTATGTGGCATGTTGGATACGTATCCAGACATGTCATTCTCGTATCCGTGTTTGATATGAGACCTGGCACCCATTTAGGTGTGTCTGTGGTTCATAGTAATCCAAATCCATTTTAAGATCTCTATTAGATTGTCTTTTCTTTGCTTTATGAAGGTGCAGTCTGCAGTATCTTGCATGTAATATGCAGAATATATTTTTTTCTTTACACGTTTCTTCGACAGCTTTGGAGGTTGAGTTCACAAGGTCTCAGATCGTCGCAGGAATACCTGGAACCTTTTTCTGTGCGTGGTATGCTTCACAGAAGCATTGGCTAGCTAACAATGTATTGGGGCTCGCATTCTGTGTCCAGGTTCGATAGCATTAGCACTTGTTGTATTTTATGTTATTGGTTTTCAGTGTCAGCTTTCAGTGGCTCGAGTGAATCCTACATTGCATTTTCTGGATGTTATGCGAGATTTTACCTTAATCCTGTGTTTTTTGCACTCATCAGGAAATTAAAAAAAAGGGGAAAGATTTGTTTTAATGCTCTTCTTCCTAACTGCAAAGGCTGCTATATCCCTTAAAAGCTACCTAAATCCCTCGTAATGGAGCAAACTGATTGCTGTTCTTGATTTTGTCTTAAACAAATAGTGAATGACAGAGAGGATTTGTGGTCAGCTACAAGATTTATTGTCCTGTTGATTAATTATGTATGTCTTTTTTTTTTGGGTTTTGCAATTTTATTTGCTAATTATGCATGTAGTTTTCGTATTTTCCATATGGACATATTTGATGATGTCTTCTTCAATTTTTACTTGCGTCTCTTTTTTGTCTCCTCTCTTTTTCTGCAAGTATGTTGATTGGGCCTATTTCATATTGGGTCTACTGGATTAGTTTCCTTGGGGTACCTTTGCTACCATGTGATTCTGACATGCTTATATCTCTCTATAAATATTTGTCTTGTAGTTATGATCGATTGATAACTTTGAATTGGTTGGCTTAATTTTTCTACTTGTTTCGAATTTGCAGGGAATTGAAATGCTGTCACTTGGGTCGTTTAAAACTGGTGCTATCCTACTTGTAAGAAATAGGAGATATCTAGTTTCTTATCTTTCTAATTAGATGTCCTGAGGCAACTTTGCCTTCATTTTTATCTGCAAAACTTGGCGGCCAGTGACGAAAAAACTTCAAATTTGTTGAAACTAATTCATTAAATAACCTTGTCGACCTACTCTTTCAACTTTTAGCTTGATGAGTATTAGTGCGTTTGAGAAAATTCTGCAAGTGAATAAGCCCACTTAAGCTTCGTACACTTACCGCTGACTATGTTCGGAGTATAGTTATACAAAATGTATCTCAAACATTTCTAGTTTCTTCTTCTACTTTGCCTTTTCTTTTGTTTTTTGGTTCTTCCATTGTTTCCTTTAAAAGGTACTTATGTGTTCTTCTTTGATCATGATTCGTGACGGTTCACGCTCTACCTTAGGATGGTTGGATAATTGGATTACTGTATGAACAAAATATGATTTTCTTTTATTGTATGGGAAGTCAATAATGTGGAGAGCCTAACTTGAGGTTTTTTACATATGAGGTGCATGCAAATTAAATACCACTAAGGTTTAAACTTAGGTTTCACATCATCTGGTGATTGCTTCACTCTTTTGAAGGATTTTTTGACCCTCAATTCACTGGAGTTTCACATGAAGAGATAACCTCAGGGAAAGCAGTTCTTTATTTATGTTCTCAGAGGCTGATGGGGCTAGCCACGTGGCATGAGCTGAGCGGCTCTTTCAAGTGTAGATAACTTGTTACTAATGAGAAACACTGACTGCTGTTTGATATCAGTTTTTATAGTAGCCTACTAAACGTGTTTTTGACTTTGCTCTACAATAATTATGTGAAAAGCAGAAAATAAATTATTCTAAGCTTTCATGCTCTGCCTTTTACTACTTTAGTGGTGCCTTTCTGTTTCCTGCACTTGTGGCGGTAGACCAACCATATTGGATTACATTGTATGTGACAGAATGTGTGTCAAGTCAACCTTGGCTGCCCTTTATGCACATGCACTCGCGCGCACACACACACTCACACTCACACTCACAAAAATGCCCTGGGAGGGCTTTTGTTGTTTGGTATGCATTTCAGCATTTCTCACAAGTCTTGTGCCTTTTTTTTATTTCCATATGTTAATGTTTTATTTTTCGCCTCAGTCTTTTGGTCTTAGCTGGAGGTACAGGTGATAGATGGAGGATATTTTGTAGACTAAACTCTTGAGATGGTAACCTTGAAAATGTTCGGTTGTATATTATGTAGATTTTGTAGGGTTTGTCTGGGGCTACTTTTGTCCACTCTATATTCTCCTTCAGTGTTAGTTAATTCACGAACATCTTCTGTCTGATCCTATTTTTCTGCAAAAAACCTGCAGTGTGGACTTTTTGTGTATGATATCTTCTGGGTTTTCTTTACCCCTGTGATGGTTAGCGTCGCAAAATCTTTCGATGCTCCTATTAAGGTGAGTTTGTCAGTTGATTATACTAGCCTACGTTTGAAATCTCGATGTTTTGTGTACTTTTTTTTGAACAGGGATGTTTTGTGTACTTGACTGTTATGATTTTGATAAGTCGTTATTCTTTGCAGCTTTTATTCCCAACGGCTGATTCTGCCCGTCCATTTTCGATGCTTGGACTTGGAGACATTGTGATTCCAGGTTTGAAATCCTTTTTCTCTAAAGCTTGGTCATGGTTAGCTGTTTCAGTTTTTGCTACAGCATATATGCTTGGAGTTCTGACCTTTTGCGAACCAAGTTTCTCAGAGTACACTTACATTATGGTTTTAGCATGTTGAGAACGTGTAAGGATTTCAATGAGCACCATCTCTCTCTCTCTCTCTCTCTCCCCCCTCTCTCTCATGTGGTTTACAAGTTGAAGGAGAAAAATGACATTGAATGCCGACTGCTATTGTATTCACATATGTCAAATTAGAAAGAAAGTCGGAGCTCTAGGTTCCTGTATGCTGTGTGTTGCATTTAGGTGTTGATTATCTTATACGTGAATATGATGGGTGCTTTTCCTCTGATATGTCGGTTGATTGCTGGACAAGTAAAATAACTAGGTGGCTATTCTTTTTGGAAGTTAATGTTACTACTGATGAAGTGATTTTCTTTGCAGTTTCCTTTTTTTGATTGCTTCTCTACTTTGACCAGAAGCTAAATTCTGTAATGAATGAATAACTTGCTAATATCTCTCGTGTGTGACAAATATATGTGTTACAGCCTTTAATTCTTACCCTGGTCCTTTTATGGGTTCTGACACTTTTTTTTCCTTCAGGCATTTTTGTGGCATTGGCATTGCGTTTTGATGTGTCCAGGGGGAAAAAGAGCCAGTATTTCAACAGTGCTTTTCTGGGATATACTGTTGGTTTGGTCCTTACGATCATTGTCATGAATTGGTTTCAAGCAGCACAGGTGTGTTAATGTGTTGTAGTTACATATAATCTAAGAATACACATCAATAGCCATGTATAGTCATATCTAATCGAAAGAATCCATATATGGGAAAATTTCCCTAGCCATGGAAAGCTTAGTTTTTCCTGCTCTCTTTATAAGATCGTTTCTTTACCATTTCTTTATCTGTTGTTAATTGTTCCTCCCTCTTATATATACTTCCATCTCACTTTCAGCCTGCACTGCTATATATAGTACCAGCTGTTATTGGATTTTTGGCTGTTCATTGCATATGGAATGGTGATGTTAAACAGGTTTGTCCATTAGTGTTCTTCTGTAAAAATTGTTCTTTCTTACAGAGTCCTGCTTTGGAATCTCTAAATTAACGTGCACCTTTGTATTGCAAGTACATTGCTCATAGTATTTTATTTGTTTATTTTTTGGATTGGCTACATTATTCATAATGCCTCGCTCTTTCCTGTTAAGCACAAAGTTAAAATTCAAGTACAAGCTCAGAAATATCACATACGAGCTTCTATATTAACCATGAGCATCCATTGTGGAACATATTTAGTTTTTCAAGTTAATTATTGCTTCTGGAAAAGGAGTGCCTCTTAATTTAATTATTTTTTAAGGAAAAAATGCCGTGTGAAGGAAAAAGGGTAGTGGTGGATGCATGTCTCTAGTTTAATGTGCATGAGGATTCAAGTGTTTTTGTATTGAAACAACCTCGATTTCCTACAATGTAACAGGAAATAACGTTTGATCTATGAAGCGGATAGTGGATATACTATCTTTTTGTGTCTCATCACAGCTTGTCTGAAGCCTAAATATAGGACAGGATAGATTCATATCCATCGAATAACCATCAGTAGGGATCCATCTAGGCAACCTTAAGTATTTGGGACGAAGGCTATCTGCTTGTGGTCCGAAGTGATTCCCAAACTGATCAAGAGTAGAGCTTTGCTAGTGGAAAATGTTAAAAGAAATGTGTTTTTACATAAGTAAATTGAAAATAGTGGACTATCCGCATTTAAGTTTGTCATACCTGTGTACCACGCTCCCTCGATGGTGTATTGCAGAGGCGCACTATGTTAAGCTAAGGCCCTGAAAGTTAGACTAGATACGGAATATTGATTACTTCTTTAGATGTTTGAACCGTTAATCTTATGGTTGCATGCTTGCTACTTGTTGAATTCTCTGCTAATTGCTTTTGGTTAATCATTTGTAGTTGTTGGCTTTTGACGAATCTAAGACTGCTACATCTGAAGATGATGATGCCAAATCGAGCAAGAAGGTGGAGTGATGTAACGCTAAATTGATAACTATTGCGACTTTGATTAAGCAATGCAGTTTTTTTCTTTTGGGACCGAAAAGCCTTAAAGTGCAGTCATTTTCTAACATGGTCAACTGCCCCAATACTGTTGTAACAGAGTTTTATTTAGAGTTTACAGGATTATCAATTTAGATTATCACATGTCTCTGGTTTTTTGACAGTTCCATCCAAAGATAAACCACCATTTTCCCGTCTATCTGTAAGTGCAAAACGTACGATCAGATTTTGTTTCTGGGAATTTGCAGCGTAGGATTCTGATTTGTTTAGGATTTCCAAGCTTTGTATTGGTAATGAGATCATCTACCTGCATACTTTTGTTGGTGACACAAAATTATAGTAGATTATCCGAAGGGGTGAATGTGAATCAAACGGTAATAATCAAGAATACCTGTAATGTAATGTTTGTAGTGTGTATATGATAAGGAAAATTCTACCAGTTGCCCAATGGGCGGACGTTCAAGTTTAAACAGTGGGAACTCTTCCATGTAAGAGTTAAAAAGTAAGAACTGTAGCATGCAAAAGTCAACTCTTCTATGGAAGAGTCTTGCCTTATCGTTAGCCCAATGGGCACACAATAGAAGGACGGATAATTCTACATGCTATTTGGCAACATGCGAAGGAGAGTGTTAGATTTTGATCTCACGCTCACCTAAGCCATCCTAACTTGGTGAATATAATTAGAGGCTATTCCACTTACAGCTTATTGAATTTAGGTTGGACGCTTCATGAAATCTGAAATCTAGCAAGATGAATGGAATTTCCATGCCCATCTTCCATTCTAAACCCTTGGTACGAAGATCTCTCTCTCAAACTGCTGTCATATAGGAAGGATTTCCTATGGCAGTATTGCACCAACACAACTTTGACTACAAAGGGAGTTGGGAATTGGGATTCTTTAGCACTCTCCAAGCATTTTCTGCAAGTAAGGCTTTGGGAAAGTCGGTGCGCGCAAACTTATATACATAGATCTAAAATCGTTGGATGCATGGATTTATGTACATCAGAACAATTCTGAATACGTTTGTATTGGGGTATGCTCACTGGCTTTGAGACAGAACCCCTTCTAGAATTGTCTGATGCATGGGTTTATACATCACAATAATTCCGAAAGCATTTATATGGGGATATGTCCACAGACCTTTGAGACAGAAGCCCATTTGTTTTCTGGAAAATATCTCTATCCTTAACCCCAAAGCACAAGAAGTCATATTGTGTACTGGCCACCCTTGAAGCCTATTTTTGCATATTACTAAAGGCCAAATGTTGAAATACATTTTTGCAAAAATACCCCTCGTTTAAAATGGTTAGAATAACATTCTTTCACAATGAACAAGCTTTGAGTACAGTTTCTTCTAATAAAGCGAGCCACTTGCTATAGGATCTACTATAGCTATTTCCTAACACTTCTAGTCCACCTAACATTTTCCTAACACATCCAGTCCACCTAACATTTTCCTAACACATCCAGTCCACTCATGCATCCAAAATACTACAATACCCCTCCCTTATATCTGAAGTACACGCGAACTTCCTCCAGATCCAAACTTCTCCCCCATCTCTTTCTCTCTCATCTCATCGTCTCTCTCTCCACCATCACCAGACAATTTCCACCGTCGGCATCGATCAGTGGCAGATTTCGACGCTGGCAACTGCTCGTGACAATCTAAACAACTCGAAGACCAGATCCAAAGCCGTATGAAACTCAGACATGGTTGTTGGGAGCGATCGGATATTAGATCAGACACCGCCGACGTAGTACAACTCGAAGCTCCTCCTCTATTCGTCGCATTCTTTGCCGTCGTCGTCACGTAGGATGATGACCGGATAGAACAGAAAGCGGTCGCCGTGGGTTCTCCGATGCCCGCAGAAGCACGGATTCAGTCGGCAATTGATTTGTATTCTGTCGCGTGATTCTGTAATGGATCTCGTCTCCTAGCAATTTTCCGACATGTATTCAGCATCTCTGACGACTTTATGTACTAAAATATTAAGATGCGAAGAGGGGCTTTGGTCTTCCCCAACCCCAAGATGGTTATGAAGGTCATCAAGGAGGACTGCAACAGTTGGCAGTGGAAGAGGAAACATGTATTGGAGTCCCAATGAGAAAAGCTGCAATATCTTTCTCAGATATCATCTTTTAATGTTACTAGTACTGACTTTTTCGAGTTTTGTTAGGGTGCAATTGCAACACACCACATTTATTTGGCATATTCTCATAGTACTACTGTTTGGGTATATTTTTTCTTTTCTAGTCGTTGTATTACAAATTACAATTTATCCTCAAATATGTTTTGTCTTACATGTGGAATGTGGATGGATGAGGATTTGATCCCAAGTAGGCTTTAAAAAAAAAAAAAAGTCCAGATAACCACATCTTGTGAGTCCAGATAACCACCTCTTATGAGTCCAGATAACCACATCTAATTCCAATAAGGCTTTAAAAAAAAAAAAGTTCAGATAACCACATCTTGTAATTCCAGATGTGGTTATCTACGTGGCGACTTCTTCGGCGCCGACAACTTCTCTGGCGCCGGCAACTTCTCCGGCGAAGTCTAAATTTCCGGCAAAGTCTAATTTTCCGGTGACTTTTCCAGCGTCGGCAAACTTTCCGGCAATAGTGTATTATGTTTTAAATTTAATGTGAGGGTGTATTTGTCTATTAAAAATAGAGAGTGGACCTTCCACCTTAAAAATTTCAGAAAAGTGGATTAGAGGTGTTATTATGGAAATATGAGGTGGACTAGACATGTTACAAAAAGCTATAATGGACCTTAGAATAATTCTTTAAATCTATAAGCGCAATATTTCTGGATCTTGAACTTCAAAAACTACTTCGCAAATCATTTTGCAAAAGTGATCAAACCCATATATGTTATCTTTACAAACAAAGCATAATTTTTCTTCTGATTTTTAAATTTTTAAGTTTGCGTAATTGCATAGAACGTTCGCATCGCACTAGAAAGTCACCCCATTTGAGTGTTCTCATAGGATTTCTCCTCCATACAAAACTATTTAAATAAAACAAATTTCAAAGAAAACACTTTTCACACTCCTATTTGTACGAAAATACTTATAATTTTTTACTTCTTGTTATATTATATTATTCCCATTGCATTTACTAGTTTATAAATCATGTAGTAATTTGCTTTAACAAAAAAGAAAGGCTACAACAGATTGTAAGAGGGAGAAATTAGTAGGGTACGTAAATCAAGACTAAGCTGATTAGGGACGAGAATAATGAACGATTAGACAAAGAGACAAAGAAGAAATTTGTGAAACTGGTGAAGGACGAGGCTAGAACAATGGAAAGAACCCTTGGCAGGATTCCCCCTTGAACAAGAAGAGTGAATGTTCTCTAGAGAGTGTTTTCTCTCTACTAGAATCACTCTCGAAGTTCGTGAAAAAAGGTCCTTAGAAAGGTGGGAGGGATGCCCTATTTATAGAGGACTTGGCCTCTCTTTCTGAGTCGAGTCCACTTATAAATTTTGGACACGTGTCACATGGATCGTGCACGAATATTCCTTCCATATTGTCTAGGCCGCGGCCCCTGCGGTGATCCCGCGGGTGCCTTTCCGCGGCGAACCTTTGTACTTAGCCACCAATCCACAAAAATCTCCAGTAATCCCGAGAAGTAGCGCGATCACGATCTCCTCGGTCATGCCGATACTGCAACCAAGCCTCTAAATGGCTTCCCCTCTAGTCTTGCCAAGTCGACCGGGGCGGACTAACTCGTCCGGGTCTGTTTAGGAGTCGACGTCTAGCCTCGTCATGTTCCTGTTCTTCGGGGTATCAAGGTCAATCCCCTTGTTGTTGTTTCTCATCTAAGACTCGAACGGCATAGGCCATAGCGCCATCAGATCGCCTCTTGATCGAGGCATCGCTGTCTGTCGCTCGAAGATATGACTATGGAAAAATAACCTTTTTCGGAAAGTTTCGATTTGGCCAATAAAAAGTCCCGGTATTTGTTCCTTGGATTTTTTTAAGCGCAATGGTATAATCGGATGATCTTTTTGAGCACGGGAAAGTTATCTTTCGGCCCTTTTCTCCAGAGAAAAACGTGCCGGTTTTCGCATTTGTACTAAAAGTGGGGGGATGAAATTTCAATAGGATTGGGATTTCAAAATTTTGGCAATGCTATTGTTTCCGAAAGGGAGGTACTTCCTTATTTTCATAAATAAATTGAAGTATAGTCTTTACTTAACTTTGGTTTATGAAAATAAGTAATGCGGGTCAACGAGGTCCAGCGGGTACACCCCCAGGGGATCCAGGCCTAGCGGATCAATTAGTAAATTTGTTCCACGTGTCGTCCCGAAATTCGTGCCACGCGTTCAAACAAAATTTCCCCCTTTACATTTTGCCCCCTTGTCCAGATGAGGCATGTATGCCTTAGTTAGACAAAAAAATTCTATAACATCTCAAAATATAAAGGTTTTGTAGTGTAAAGGGTTTCCCCCCCTTTTTCTCTTCCTTTTTTCAAATTTTGAATCCAAAAGCTACTTTAAGTCATTGGTGGGAGCAAGAAAACAATTCACTTTTCCAAATCACTCACTCTCTATCTCTCTCTAAAACTCTTCCTTCCTCACTACTCTTCTTCAACACTTGCATTTTTCACATCTTACTCAACCACTCTTGGCCGGACCACCCGCGGGCACCACTGCCGGTCGTCCACCAAGACCATCGGCACCGGTCATCGTCTCCGGCTACCACCGTTGGCCGCCACTTCTGGTCACCGGTCAGTCTTTCACGATTTTATTTATTTATTTTGGTTTCAGATCTCCTTCTCGGCATCTTGAGGCTTCATCATTGTTGTTGGGTTTTGGTCTTGCAATGGCACAAATGAAAAAGAATCCGCCTTTGATCGATCCGGGGATGGTTGACAAAAGTGAATGGCGTCGGGCTTCATTTTTTGGTGGAGCGGGTGACGAATTATGGGTGTCGGTTAATGGTTACAATCCGGCGGGTCCCGCGGTCTTGAATCCACTACTCTTGCAACCAGAATGCGACGACCGTAATGCAGAGTTCATTGATCCTTCTTTAATTCTCCGACTCCGATTCAAAAGAGGTGACTTTCCATATTCTTTCATTACGTATAAAAGCGTAGAGAAGCCTAGGTCCGATTGGGCCATTTGGGTAGACAAAGTGCTTACCAATCCCACTTATGAGCACATATTGAGAAAGGCGAGGCTTGTTGATCCAATCTTATTATCTACGAATCTTGAGATAAAGAGAAGTAACGCCAACTTGAAAGCTTTTGTGGCCCGGTGGAGCCGCCAAACCCACACTTCTTTTCTTGCAACTGGGTGAATGTGGTCCAACTCTCGCAGATGTGGCCTTGCTAATGAGATTGAGTTGCTGCGGGTATAATTTTTTTGATCCCACTGCTTTAACTAAGGAAGATTATGCGTTGGTTGATAGACTTTGGCTTAGCTCCATCGAGGCTAATAAAGAAACTTCTTGGTTTGACAAAGAGGGTCGGAAATTGGTTAAAAGGGTGGTATCGGACAAGGGCTCTTGGGGTAGTTGGATTCGGTATTTTTTTAAAGATTTCCCGCTATGTGGAGAGGAGAGACCCATCTCGGGTCCCGAATATGGAGGCGGCATCTACTTGGCAAGCTTCATAGTTTATTTTCTTTCTTTGTGCTCCCGGGGCATCCATCCGAGTCTCCGAGTTCTTCATTATTCCCTTTAGCGGTTCGACATGCCCAGGGAGAGGATATTCCGCTCGGTCCTCTCTTCCTCATCAATTGCTACTACCGGCTTGATTCATTGCATATGGACATGGAGTGATCTTTGGGGAGGTATGAAATTTTGGTCATATATTCATACATCCTTTTTATGTGCATTCCTTTATAGCCGTTTCCCCTCTTCGGCTCCCCGAGCCCGTTGCTTATTCGGAGACCGTTGAGGTCTTGGTTAATGACGAGAATGGTGTTCCCAAAGTCGTCCATGCGCCTAGGAAGCTTATTTTTTCAATGAGGTGGCATGGGAAAGTTTGCGGTCTTAAACGGCTTCTTGCTCCGCTAATGGATTCCGAAGAGTATACGTCGATAGACCTTTTAGTGTTGAGTATCCGGGCATCCGTTCCCCATTATTTTATGCTTCGACAAATCGAGTGGTGGAGTTTCCACTACGGGATAAGAAATCTAGCTTACACCAATACCTTTCTATGCTCCTCCCGGGACATCTCCCGGTGATTCACGAGGATGGATATACTACTGTTGTTTATAGGCCGGACCTATTGGTTCGGCAATTTGGGTTTGATCAAGGGGTGCCCGGTCCGGCTCCCACGCCGATGGGTTGTGTTAGTAGCTACAAGTGATTTGTGGTCGGGAGCATTGACTCCTATTTTAAGAATTTTACTCAACTAATGATTCCTTCTACTAGCCGTATTGGTGGGTGTATGAAGAGGTTAGGAAGTATTGGTGA